>KV908488.1:345000-353529 GCA_002005505.1 Botryococcus braunii | reverse complement strand
GAGGGAGAGAGAGAGAGAGAGAGGAGAGGAGAGGGAGGAGAGGAGAAGAGAGAGAGAGAGAGAGAGAGAGGAGAGGGAGGGGAGAGAGGAGAGAGAGAGGAGAGAGGAGGGGAGGGGGGGGAAGGGGAGGGAGGGGGAGGGAGGGAGGGAGGAGGGATGTAGCATTTCCTAGGTATAATGCTCTAGTATGGTCCTTGGCATTGCTCTGTGACTTGCCATGTGATCTAGATCGCAGTACAACCTCGCTCAGGTAGTTCGCTCGGTTGCCCGACTACACGTCTGTGGCAGTGCGTTGTACATTCAACTCTGGATGGGTTTAGAGGGAGTCTGCGACTCAATCATGTAACACTCTTTCCGTGCACACCACAAATTGTCTGATTCCTAAACCTCTTCCGCTAAGTTATCCTACAAGGGAGGAGGGAGGGAAGGAGGAGGAGGGAGGGGAGGGAGGAGGGAGAGGAGGGAGGGAGGGAGAGGGGAGGGAGGGAGAGAGAGGGAGGGAGGGGGGGGAAGAGAGAGAGAGAGAGAGAGAGAGAGAGAGAGAGAGAGAGAGGAGAGAGAGGAGAGAGAGAGGAGAGAGAGAGAGAGAGAGGAGAGAGAGAGAGAGAGAGAGAGAGAGAGAGAGAGGAGAGGGGGGGGGGAGGGGGGGGAGGGGGAAGGGGATACACCAGAATAGCAAGCATTTTGCAATAAATGGTGGTCTCAACGTCAACAGCTCCCAAGGTGGTTCCTTGTTGTTGGGAGCAGCTTTGTGACACGTTTCGAAGCTTTGCACAGGCCAGGTGTACCGTTGGCTGTGGTGGACTTGGGTCCTGCAGCTGCCAGCATTCCTTGGAGTTGTAATCACTGCCGGAATGCAAGTTGCACATCCTGGAGCCTGGGTTGGTGTTGTTGGACTCTTGAGCACAGTCTCTGTGATGCAGGTCGGCCCTTGCACTTTGCCCTTCACCTGTCAATCACCTATTAACTCCACTTGTCAGACAGTTGCTGAAATGCGGCATTAGACAGTCGTGGAAAATGGAACATGCCGGTACGGCTTGTATCATTACCAGCTTGTCGCTGATGATGGAGAAGTAACATTGAAATTTCCTGTTCCAACTATCTGCAACCAAACTATGGTAGGGATGCGGTCGATTTCCTACCTGCCAGGTTTTGCGACTTGAAGGGAAAAATTAGTGCAGTAATTGGAATAATCAGCGCAGCAAACTGCTTTGCCAAAGTACTAGATGATACATGATATACCAGGAACTCTTCCATGCATGCTGATACCTGTCGTCAGCAGAAGTAAGAAACGTATACCTGTGGTGGCAATTGAGTTCTGCAATTAGAGTTGTCGTGTGTGAATATTTAATACGTGAACTTTTTCAAGTATGTTCCAGTACACTTGTGGTTTTCTAAGCTTTCCACGTGTGGACAGCCGGTTGAAGAGAAACTTTCCATGTAAGTCGTCACAAAGTGAAAGCTTTGGGGCCGAGCTTTCAGCGCTTTGCTAAGTGGGAGCCGCGGTCGGGGGGTGTCCATGGGAGCATCACAGGCCTGGGGTCTACATTCCCAGTGGAAACTTTGGTTGCAACTAAAGCCACAGATTATTTGATTTAACATCTTTGGTACGGTGTGCCGGGTGTGGGGCTGCAGATGTGGTGCGTCAATGTAACCCTGAACATCAAAGATGGTACGATCATCGACCTGCACATTTGTTTTCATCGAATTGCATAATTGATCGCGATTGAAAGATTGACCGCACTAAACACACGAAGCCAGGTCCCCGTGTATCAGATAAATTGCAATGTGTCAAACCTGGTATTGGAAATTTGTTAAAACACAGTTCTATTATGCTCTGTTCTGCAATTCTGTTTTTGTTATATTGTGTGATATCTGATCAAATGTTTTGTTAGGGTAACGTTCTCCGTATCAGTTGTATGTTATCTTTTATCTTGCTGTTTTGTTTAGAGAAGTTTATTCTGAGATTTGCAGCTTGAAGGGTGGCACGAACATGTGACAATGACGTTCACGTATAGTACACGTATGAAAGCACCTTGTGTGGCACTGAAAAGTCTCGTATCCTATAGGGGACCTTTTGGTAATTACCAAAAGGTCTTATAAGAGATGTTACCAAAAGGTCTAGGGCCAACACCATTATCGGCACATGAGAATTGCTTTTGCAAATTGTTGAAATATGAGTTACATGTATAAACCTGTATCAAATTTCTGCCAGCTGGTTGGAACGTACCCTCTTTACAATTGCCTGAGCAGAGATCTGTTCGACTTGCGCAGCCCTCTACTATGGCGAAGGCCTCATGTATGCCCGTACAGCATTTGCCGGCTTCTTAATTGCTTCTTTTGCGGACCTGATGCTGATGCTGGCTATTGGGTTCGCGTCTTCGCTGTCCTTTCATGCGTAAGACACCTCCTTTTTCGCTGCTTTCCTAGAACAGTTGTTAATATTGTACAATACAGGGGCATGTAGCAAGATCAATTTAAAACATGGTTGATACCAAAAATGAATAAGGACGTGCATGCATTACTTCTGTCACTGTTGTTTCCTACACCTGTGCACTATCGGTGTTCTTGAATAACTTTCACTGAAGCTGCTGGTAGCTCCCAATTCAGTGAAAGTTATTCAAGAATACTGATAGTGCAATGCTGACAGCCGTCTGCCTTCCATGTTAATCAAGAGTTAAGTAGTGGTACATACGACCCGTTATCCCTGTACCCTGCCTGCTCAGCCATCTTCTTTACCATGTTTTGGGAAGACGTCTCATCGGAGCTCGAGTATATGCAACAGTGCTGTGGCACGGTGTGTTATGTACGTGCGTGCGTGGACGTGCGCGTGCGCGTGCGCGTGCGTGCGTGCGTGTGTGTGTGTGTGTGTGTGTGTGTGTGTGTGTGTGTGCGCGCGCGCGCGCGCGCGTGCGTGAGTGCGTGTACATGCGTGTGCGTGCATACGCGTGCCTGTGTGTATGTGCGCGCGCACGCGGGTGTGTATGTGCGCGCGCACGCGGGTGTGTGTGTGCTTGTGTGTGTGTGTGTGTGTGTGTGTGTGTGTGTGTGTGTGTGTGTTGGGGGGGGTGTGGGCTACTATATAGACCTTTATTTCCGTACATTATGTTTAGGAAGTCGGTTTCCTGATCCTCAAGAGGACAAGCTACATATCTGCAAAAGTCAGACATGCGAACCATGATCCGCGGAATGAAAGTCTGGTATAGGCGGGTTACATGAACAAAGTTTGATAATTCCACCACGCCTCTGACGGCTGCAGCCAGCCAGCTTGACATCACAAGTTTGAAATGTAATCTGTTGCAAACCCGGCATGATTAGTTGTAAACTTTATAAACTAGCGCTTGAAGCCAGGTACCTTAGCCAAACCTCCGTACAATTGTACGGAGACTTGCAAGTCTTGAATCCAGGCAGGATCTCCTACAAATGTACACTGTTGGCGTCCCCACCTCCATCCAGGTTCTCCTCTCCCCTTCCCTCCCTTCCCTCCTTCCCCTAGGGTGAAGGCCTTCACCCTCCTTCTTGATCTTCTGCTCCTGCTTCTGAGCCCCCTCCTTCTCACCCCTGCAGACATGGAAGCATGAAAGGGAATTGTCACAAACGAAACTTGTGCTCTCGAAGTTACCTTTTACGGTAAGTGTGCTCGCGGGGTTACTTGTTCACATGTGACTGGGGGTTCGACTTGTGCAGGCATGAGCACGGCTTTGGACAGAAGGTTGTAATTGAACCGGCGACAGTCCCTGTGCATACCGGGGGAGCAGCTGCCATCGTTTAGACAACGTAAGTCTAAATGACACGAGACAACGTAAGTCTAGTACAACCGAATGAACCCAAACTTGCAGCTTGCGCATTGCTGCATGCGGTCAGAACTAAATCTGCTCACGTTTGTACAGATGCCCATGCATGCGCGCCTGCTCACAGGCATCCACGTCAGCTTGTAATGGACGTGCTGCGCGGAAGCCAGCCTCAAAATTTTGACCGTCATGCCTTCTGTGCAAGGACACATGCTGATATCGGCATAGATTGTAACTTTCCAACACGATTGCCGTGTACGTTTAATCATATGGGGTTTTAAATCGCGTGCATGTGCCGTACGCATACTTGATGTATTACGGGAGCTTTTGGCACATAGAAAATATGGTTGGTTATATTTCTGCGTTTCACTTTTCCATTCCACCACGTACGGCTGTTTCGTATCGATGTTTTTTGTTCCTTTTGCATATTGTGTGGAGAGCCGAAGTCATTTAGACAGTGTTCTTTTACAGCTTCGATCAACTCTCCAGCAGGACTCTAGTCTGCTTCAGTCCCGCCGCATAACGATCCCGAGTCGCTTTTGCTTATGCGACTTGGGTCACGTGATGCGGCTGAGATCAGGCGAACAGGATCATTTTGTTCCGGCGAGGACAAGTCCCAATTAAGACTTCATTGCTGTTCTCTTTAACACAATACACTTTCGTTCGGGTACACTCCCACAAGGTAATTTCTGCTTCAGCTGTACAGAGACCCCACACCGATGGATGCAGGGACTGAGAACATTAGGGTCCCCCAGCGTTCTTGAGACTCCTTATCCCTGTGTTATGCGTATGCCTTGTCATGTAAAGGATTGTATGCGCAACGTAGACGACCTGTAAAGTTGCGGCAGTATTGCGTAAAGTTTCCACGCAGCCGTTATGGCCGTTACGCCTTTACCATCATTTCTGCTCTTTGGCCGTTCTATCCACAACGTGCAGTGCCATACACTAGCAGTTAATTCCAGTCCTAGTGTCATGTCGATGCTTCGAAGCTACACATACGTAAGATTGTATAAATCTGCTGTACAATTCGTACTGGAATGGCAGCAGTCTTTGGCGCGATTTCACCAGAAGGTCTGACGGCGGTGCCGCGGGGCTTTTGCAAAAGCCCAATTGTCTTATTTACTCACCCTGCACTTTGACACCCTGCAAATCCCTTATGTACTCACCCTGCACTTCAACACCCTGCAATTCCCTTATTTACTCACCCTGCACTTAAACACCCTGCAAGACCTTCAGTATATCGAAAGCGAATACTGCCCCATCCACAAACAACGAGATAGTATTCTCAGAGACCAAAACAATGTGCGTGCGTGATGTCATCTAGCCTCGCCATGAATTACCATCCTCTGAATGATGGGGATGTCTTTTTCAAACGTCATGTACCCATCAAATTCAAGGTGTTGCGATACCTCTGTTCTGGCAGCGAATCACCTTACGTTCTTCTTCTTTTTTGAACCCTTTAAAACTACTGTGTTATGGACTAGCAACCAATGTCTGCAAGAAAAACATTAACATAAGTTCGCAGATACGGGTCACGGGGGTCCATCACAGCTTCGTATGACAGGATCATGACATAGTAAATCAATTGTAGGCTCTCAAGCGCGTTTACGCAAACAACCCCCCCCCCCCCCAGCGCGCACACACACACACACACACACACACACACACACACACACACACACACACACACACACACACACACACACACACATACACACACACACACACACACACACACACACACGCACGCACGCATGCAAACACACACACACACGCACGCACGCACACACACACACACATATACACACACACTGCCCGCACGCAACCCCCCCCCCCCCACACACACACACACCACACACACACACACACACACACACACAGAGAGAGAGAGAGAGAGAGAGAGAGAGAGAGAGAGAGAGAGAGAGAGAGAGAGAGAGAGAGAGAGAGAGAGAGAAGAGAAGAGAAGAGAAGAGAGATAGTGGAGAGACGGAGGGAGAGAACGGAGGGAGAGGAGGGAGGGAGGGACGGAGAGAGAAACGGGGCCATATCGGGTTTTAGGGTGGGAGAGAGAGGAGAGTGAGGGGGGCGGGAGAGTGAGTGACAGAGAGAGGGGGGGGGGGAGCGCGAGAGAGGAGGGGGAGAGGGGAGGAGGGAGCGGGAAGGGGGAGGGAGGAAGGGAGGGGGGAAGGAGGGGGAGATAGAGACCGACACACACACACACACACACACACACACACACACACACACACCCCCACACACACACACACACACCCACACACACACACACACACACACACACACACACACAGAGAGAGAGAGAGAGAGAGAGAGAGAGAGAGAGAGAGAGAGAGAGAGAGAGGAGAGAGAGGAGAGAGAGAGGGGGGGGGGGGGGGGGAGGGGGAGAGAGAGGGGGGGGGGGAGGGGGGGGGAGGGAGACAGACAGACACACACACACACACACACACACACACACACACAAGAGAGAGAGAGAGGAGAGAGAGAGAGAGAGAGAGGAGAGAGAGAGAGAGAGAGAGAGAGAGGAGAGAGGGGGGGGGGGGGGAGAGGGCCATAGGAAGCGGCAAATCCTCGAGGATTCCTCGGGAGGGGAATTGGGGGGCCGGGGGCGGGAGAGATGGGGCAGCAGCGGAGGAATTCCCGCCTTGGAAGGGCAGGGACTGTTCAGAGGTGGGACCACATGGAACCCACCTCATCGTGGTTTGAATCTACCCTTACATGTTTTGATCACAATGGGGCCGGTCCTGTTCAACTAACATTCTTTGCGGCCACACTTGAAGACTGGAATAGGGTGGATACCGTCCTGGTCACGTCGGGCCTTGCACCATCCTGGTCCAGTATGCCTGTCACAACTTGGCGCCCACCCTTCCAAAGTCCTAGTGTAACTTCCAAGTGTCCCTTCCAAGTGTGACTAGAAGCCGTTGCACCTCATCAGGGTATCCCCCGCGGTCCAATCCATGCCTCCATCAGTTGTCTGCTCCAAGTAGTAGCTCCTCATTTGCATATGTATGCTGACGGCAGCATTATGGGAATAGCTTGAGCAGCGTTCTCGGAACCTCACGTAATTTCCCGTTAAAAAGCAATTCTTCCTTCTGCACCGTCCCTTTGAAAAAGACAAATATGTCAAGCAGCGCCCAAGCCAACAACAGCCCAGATATCAGGGTTCACAGTCATTTCCTCGCTCGTGCGCTTATTCCATTTGCCCTCATGCAGCATCAACCCCACGGTACGCATCTGACGAAACTGTTGGCTGGGGCAGGGGATAGTTTGCTTTTGTCATTGAGGTTATTGTGCCAAAGCACTTCATCCTCATAATTTCTGCTTTCTGATGTAACTTACCCTACAACCAACATTCATTATCTCCATTAAAGTTTCAGTATCTACATGAAAGTTTCGGGTTTGTTATGTTTTAACCCAGTTGACGTCCACAGTCCGCGCGCGCGCGTGCATGCGTGCGTGCGTGCGTGTGTGTGTGTGTGTGTGTGTGTGTGTGTGTGTGTGTGTGTGTGTGTGCGTGCGTGCGTGCGTGCGTGTGTGTGTGTGTGTGTGTGTGTGTGTGTGTGTGTGTTAATGTGTGTGTGTGTGTGTGTGTGTGTGTGTGTGTGTGTGTGTGTGTGTGTGTGTGTGTGTGTGTGTGTGTGTGTGTGTGTGTGTGCACGTGGGATCTGTGTGTTGGTAACCTTTTTGTTGTCCCTTTCACCTTTTTTCAATCGAACGCTGAACCCAAACTATTGCTGGGTGCTTTCCTCTTATGTAATCCAAAACTATTTTCCTTTGAAGAACTAACCCCCCACCCCACAGTTTGGTACATATGTGTAAAATCACATATTGCTGGAAAAGATATTACATAATGTAACCTGGTTTGTTAATAACTGCTGCAACACAATGGCTTGATGTTCTTCACATTGCACCTTATAAAAATCTTGAAGTAAATCTCCTAGCCCCGTCCAACACGACGTCGGAATGACGCACCTGGAGATTTTCGACTCCTTCGCCTTGTTGCCTTGCATACTGGCACACCCCTGACCGTGTGAGGTTTCTGCTCCAAAGTCGGGAATAAATTTATCAGGTCAACTCATAAAAAGCATTGTCATAATGGCAACATAGAAGTGTAAACAAGCATTGTAAACAGTAGCATATGCAAAGAATATGCGAGGCCACCGAACTTGCTGCAAAGCAAACCAAATCCACAGGGTTATTGTTGTGTGATATAGTATTGGTGCCTTTCCCTCAGAGGAGTAATAATGGCCTTTTCCACTGATGACGTCAATACTAGGTAGCAAGGTTGGCAGAACTCTGAGTTCTGCCAGGCAATACACGCAAGTTGAACATAGACAGTAATAACGCAAGTTACAGACACGTTTGCAGAAACAAGATTTTGTGGTGTGGGCACGGATAGGCAAGGCACTTGGTTGGAACAATAACGGCACTTCGGGTGTCTATCATTCTGTTGCTAACCAGTCCTTGTTGCACATATGTTCTTGCTCTACTTCACATCGCACAGTAGAGAAGACATCATCTAAAACCCTCCGTGCCGCCACCACGCAGGATACTGATCTGCAATTGCTTTAAATCTCTACTTTAGGAACTTCAACATGTGTCCTCAATGTCAACTGCACATTGTTGTGTGCAGGGCAAATGAGGATGACCTCATGTCCGGGCGGTGCTGTCATGGAATTTGAGCATGCCCCAGCTAAACAGCATTTGAACCCCAATGACATGA
>KV908488.1:315000-340000 GCA_002005505.1 Botryococcus braunii | reverse complement strand
TTCTCCTGTTCTCCTCCATTTCCACTTTCTTCCATAAAACTGCTCCTGTTTCTCCGCCTCTGATCTGAGCATCCCCGCCCCTTTTTCTCTTCACCCCCTCTTGTTTTAAAGTCTTTTCTGGCTCATTTTTTTCTTCCGCTGTTCTCCTCCTTTTCCACTTTCTTCCATACAACTGCTCCTTTTTCTCCACCTCTGTTCCGGGCATCCCTGCCCTTCTTTCTCCGCTTTAAAGCTGCGAAATTTCCCCTAAAACTCTTCCTCTTTTCCCTCGCAAGTTGACGTTCGCAAAAAACCAATGTCAAGCGCTTTGTGAGATTGCCAACTGAGCCTCCTTCATGAATGTCATGATCAAGGTGTCACAGAAAGGCCCCGTCAATAGGGATACTCAGTGCAGACAGTGACCTGTGTTCCACCAGCCAATGCAGCGACCACAACGCACACAAAGAACTCGACTGTTTGTGCCGGGAAAATCAAGCCTCCCTACAGAGCGGAGCAATTTCCACGGGCTCATGCGCATGTCCATTGCCTTTACCCATTAATTACTCAAATGGGACTTGAAATATAACTGCTGGACATAATTAGCTGCTGCTGCTGAAAAAATAAAATTGCTGACCCGCTGGCACCCAGCATCGCGAAGCCTGAGGGCCATGCATGACAAGCAGATGAAGTCGGATTTGTAGGATCTAATAAGATTCGACTCACGAAGCATCGAATCAAGTATCAATTCAGTAGCTGCTGTGCTGGATTTTGAGTGCAGCAGCCACCCGGGAACTTGCATGACCACGCGCTCAGAATATCCTGCTCTTGCGGGGATTCTTCATGGGCTCGCTAGGAGTTGGCCACTCCTCAGGCGTGCCATATGGAAAGGGGGAGTAGGGTATCTCTGCATCCCGGAGACCCGTTAAGCACGCTTCAGCTACAGCCGGATGCACCACCATGGGTAATTACCTACAGCTCCAGCCGGATGCACCACCATGGGTAACTTGTAAGTTACACAGCAAGGGGAAGAGGGGCCCCTCCCATGAGCAGGCTCAGGAAAGTCCGGTTTGGATCACGTATCAGGACACTACTGCCTCATGCAGAACTGTATGCACATGCATCTTGTAGCAGCACGCCATGCAACATCTAGGAAGCTCTTCAAAAACTTTTGGAGAGCTTCCTACAGTCCAAGATGTATTGATACCTCAACACCAGAGACAGGTTGTCATGCTCCAACATTGAAAAAAACCTGTTATTACGTGTGGCACCCATCATCAAGGGACGGAAGAAACATCCATAACAATATGGACCGGGCGGCAACGCCAACATGCGGTACAATGCAGGGCTTCCATACACAAGAATTCACGACAAGTTCACTGAAAGACGAATGTGTTGAAGAAGCGCAGGACAGTCAGGTTACAGCAAGCTTTAGGTTCATATCAAAATGAATAAAAGGCATTAGGCATGCTTGTCAGCATGCAGAAACTCTTGAAGAGATGGTAGGTCTCAAAGGGACTGCCCTTTCACTATACTTTCACACTAGCTAGTGCAGTACTGCAGAGGGAAAACAAAACTTGCAAACGCCCAGCATACGCAACCTAGCCAAAGTCATGACTCAAAATCTATGGAATGGACTTATCAAATACAGTTCTTTGAGGCTGTTTGCAATTGCTTGCAAGCGCTGGCCAAAATGTCCATCAGCCACCCCAAAAGAAGGATGCCCTACATGCTTGCATGAGTATGAGCAAAGGCAGCCCACCTGACACCCAATCCTCCTTTTTCAATGGCAGCGGCCGAGAAACGCTGGCCAAGACGGCTTCCAGTGCACAGGCGGTTGTACCTTAATAGCTTTTCTTTTAAGAAATAGTTATAATGAATTCCAGTGTGTATGCCAAACACAGCATGTGCTCGTGCACTCCACATACCCGAATTATTACACGTACTCAAATAATTCCACTTGATCCCACTTGGAACACAAGCCCCACGCAATGCCCAGATGCCAAGTTCAGCCAGGGGTTTGTACACAACTTCAACGCGCTCGACCTAAACAGTGTCGACGCACAAGAGCACGTCAACTTGGAACACCCTAGTTGTCACTTCATGACCCAGCCTCTAATGCAAAATGTGGCAAAGCTGCACTAAGCCCAAGGGTCGTCTGCCCCGGTTAAAAATGCAGGGCTGAGGAATTCTGTTGAGGGTTCAAAAAGCAATTTGGGTTATAGAATGTACCGGCAAAGTCTGCCAGGGGTTGACCGCGCTGGTCTTCCAAGGTGCCAGGAAACACTGTGTACCCGCCCCCCGACATCCCGGGGTAGCCTTCGCCTTGACAGCTGCTCTTAAGATTCTTCACCCCACAATTTAGGCGACGACGGCGCCTCCCTTGTCGAACATGCTCATACAGGGTGCTGTAACACAGCCTTTTTGTTTTGGATGGACGAATGACCGTCGTGCCAAAGTTGATGCCGTAGGGGACCTTGCCGCTCCAGGTCCGATCCAAGTCCAGTGCGACATACGGCACCTTGGGCAGCTTGCTAAAAGGCTCCACGTCTCGAAGCGGCTCGTCGACCTCGAAGATGGCGAGCTCCATCTCATCGAGAGGTTCATCTGCAAAAAACTTCTTGCTTACGCCTTGTGTATAGTACATTTTTGAACAGAATACTTTGCAATCTATGCATACAGCTATACCAATGAGTGAATGTAGATTCATCGTCAAAACGCCATTGTAATTTTGTTATATGTACGAATACATCAACCATGAAACTCGTCTTCAACACGAAAATTGGCAGTTACATTGTGTCTGCTGCCCAAAAATGGAGTGCAAACACTGATACATGACCAGAAGTGTAATATAATGGTACTACACAAGGCGTACCAAAGACAAAAAGTGGCCAATTGGATGGTACTAATAACCTCACAATACCTACAGCATAAACTACAAGGGAGGGCACAAATTCCAAACCGACCTCCAAAGGCTGCATCCCCCAATTTCGCACGCAACCATGGAACCAATGATAAATTCACGCACTTCACTGCGGTGATTCTGCCCAGGTAGAAGGGCTTGGACGTGCCCTGGCTGAGGAAATGGTGCCGCGTGCGTAGGGATTCGAGACTTTCCTGGTCGATCCTGCGGATGTTGGCGCCGTCACGGTAGGCTGCATATGCAGCTCCGTCTTCTATGAGATACAACTGCGGACGACTCTCGGCACCCACCTCGATGTCAGCGGCAAGGTGTCTTACTTACAAAATCAGCTTTTTTTCTGCATCCAGCAAGATCCCGGATCCGGAGCCGCTGCAGCTCCTCACAGTATGCCCCTCGGTCCAATCCATGCCTCCATCAGGTGTCTTCTTCAAGTCGTAGCTCCTCATCTGCATATGTATGCTGACGGCATTGAAGGGGAATAGCTTGCGCAGCGTTCTCGGAACCTCACGTAATTTCCCGTCAAAAAGCAAATCTCCCTTCTGCACCGTCCCTTTAACAAAGACACATATGTCAAGCAGCGCTCAAGCCAACAACAGCCCGGATATCAGAGTTCAAAGTCATTTCCTCGCTCGTGCGCTTATCCCATTTGCCCTAATGCAGCATGGACCCCACGGTACGCATCTTACGAACGTGTTGGCTGGGGCAGGGGATAGTTTGCTTTTGTAATTGAGGTTATTGTGTCCAAGTATTTCATCCTCATAATTTCTGTTTTCTGACGCAAATTACCCTACAACCAACATTCATTATCTCCATTAAAGTTTCAGTATCTACATGAAACTTTCGGTTTGTTATTTAAACCCAATTGACATCCACAGTCTGCGCATGCGTGCGTGTGTGTGTCTGTGTGTGTGTGTGTGTGTGTGTGTGTGTGTGTGTGTGTGTGTGTGTGTGTGTGTGTGTGTGTGTGTGTGTGTGTGTGTGCGTGTGCGTGTGCACGTGGGCTCTGTGTGTTGGTAACCTTTTTGTTGTCCCTTTCGCCTTTTCTCAATCGAATGCAGAACCCAAACTATTGGTGTGTGCTTTTCTCTTATGTAATCCAAAACTATTTCCCTTTGAAGAACTAAACCCCCTCAGTTTGGTACACATGTATAAAATCAAATATTGCTGGAAGAGATATTACATGATGTAACTTGGTTTGTTAATGACTCCTACAGCAGCACAATGGCTTGACGTTCTTCACATTACACCTTGAAAAGTTCTTGAGGTAAATCTCCTAGCCCCGTCCAAAACGACGTTGGAATGACGCACCTGGAGATTTTCGACTTCTTCCCCTTGTTGCCTCGCATACTGGCACACCCCTTGCCGTGTGAGGTCTCTGCTCCAAAGCCGGGAATAAATTTGTCAGGTCAATTCATAAAAAGCATTGTCATAATGGCAACATTGAATTGTAAACAGTAGCATAAGCAAAGAATATGCGAGGCCACCGAACTTGCTGCAAAGCGAACCGAATCCACAGGGTTTCTTCACCACGGAGGGTAGCTTAGTGGCTATACGTAGTTGCGACGGCCACCCCTGTCCACTTTTGAACACCATTCTTTGACGCACAGATAAGCTTCGAGCGCTAGACATCGCTGTCAATAACAGTATTCTCGTGTAAAGACAAAAGGCATGATGAACTGTCATCATCACACAGGAGCTTATCTTAAATACATAACTCCAAGCCTAACGCCGCATTAGGCCTCGAGTTGTGCGGATAAGATATGGTCGTATCTTATCATGAGATTATCTTCCATAATCTGCTTGGGACCCTGCCAATGGGCGCTTACCTTCCATAAGCGTCCCTGATGTGGATAAGGTCCCTGTTCTGGTGATCTGTAGACTCTGCGTTTTGTCCTTAGTACGGGACCCTTACACTTCGCCACGCCGTGCAAAGGGAGAAATAGTTTATAATTTAATATCTCACTTTTCCTTTAAATAGTTTGAAATGTTACATATGAGGAAATCACCCCCCGCATCACAGAAGCCAGCGCTGCGGACAGAGCAACAGGCACCCCCGTAACCTAAACTCGAACGCCCACCCCCCATAGGGTAATCGCGCCGCCAACTGCCGCCCAACAGCCCGGGCAATCGCAAAGCTGATGCGCCGATGCGTAGAAAACCAGACAAGGTCTTCATGCGTAACTAGCGCCTGATTAACCATGCCTTGGAGCCGCTTCAAGAACTCCTCCGCCGCCGAATCCAACCCCCCTAATGTCTCAAATGCAAAGGGGCGGAAAACGACACGGGGCCCCGTGTCGTTTTCCGGGGGGCTGTCTGAGGAGAACCTCCCGGTACGAGGCCAGCTTGCCAGCCGCAGCCCGCGCCGCCGCCCCCCCCGGCAGAAAGGCCCCACCACCAGCCAAATTAGAGGCGGCAAGTGGAGAGGTCCCACCCGCCAAATAGTTTAAAGGAAAAGTGAGACGTACTAGTTTGTAAAGCCACGTACAAAGCACGTGACCTCTTACGTACGGTGTACGATCCAGAAAAGTGCTAACGTCGGCTGATCGTCGACCCTGACATCTCTGTTCTTTCGTCGTATATTTTCTATGCATTTACAATCTTCAAGCAAACAATGTTCACCGCTCAGGCGTCGCTTACTGGATTTTCTGTGAGCAATGTTTCACGTTCGAAATTGAATTTCAGGGGCTTTGCGGCTCAAAGGGAAGTGGCTGTGGCAGTCCCAGTGAAGCCTTTAGAAGAGAAGCGCTCCGTACCTTGGGTCGATCAGGAGCTCGGAAAAAGACCCACCGTGACTGATCTTGTCGTCGTGAATGCTCCAGCAAATCTTATTCGCAGAGGTGGGGGCTACGTGCTTCCGTACAACATCAACTGGCCAGCGGACGCCACGACGCCGCGAATATATTGGCCGGTCATATCTAGAGGAGTTCACACAAATGTGGTATTTTTTGGCTACAGCCCACTCTTGCAGCAGTTTTGTGACGAGCTGAGAGAGAGGACTCTTCCAGAATATTGCGTCATGGTTGTAGGTAGTGACGAGGTGCGACTGACATTTTGGTGACGACATTGAAGACTGATTTGATGGCTCATGGTATTGTTAAGGACGATTGTTTGAGAACTTGACCTGCTGCGCTTCGATGGTGTTCTGCAGGACGCAAAGACCGCTTGCGAGGCTTTGAGGAAGCTGAGATTTTTCCCGAATGCAGGTAAGATCCTAGTGCAGCATCTCTGGACAAAATATGAAGTTGCTTTGGTAGAATGTTTATCGTTTCTGGTGCAATGCATAGGCTCCCTCGTCTTCAAAGTCACCAAACCAGGGAAATGGCCTCGAGCAACATGCCCAAAGTCACAACAAGTGGAGTGGGCAGCATATGTCAATTGGGCTGCAGATATGACGAATCAATTTGATCGTCCATTTCGGGACCGGAGTCGGGGTTGTCTCCCAAGTGGTTGGGGACAAGACATTACATACTGGCGAGGCTACACGTCACAGCCAGTCCTGGTGCATCCTTTTATTTAATATCACTCTCAGTTGTTAATTTTAACTGGCTTGATTCTTTGCTGAAAAGATTGGGGTGGGAGGGTTGTGGGGTTTGATTTCCTCTTGAACAGATTAGAAAGCATGTAGAACTTAGTATTCCCGGATTTCTCGGGGTCAAGCACATTAAAACGGGGGGTTTGGATTTTTTTTGGGCTGGGGGCTGATCGAAATTGCAATTTGAACCATTCTGTTTTGTGCAGCATTTAATGAATAGGGCTGGGGAAATGTTCAGGACTCCCCTTTCTTGTGTGTGATCTCTGTACACATGGGCGCATGTACAAGGCCTGCACGAACTCAACTTCCTGAAAACATTTCAGGCGGTCATGCTGATAATTACGAATTTGCACTTGGGCATGTGATACTTCCATCTTACCTTCTGGTAGCATTTGGAAAAGAAAGGAAAATAGTAGTGCGCTTGGTAGCATTAGGAGAAGAAAGAAGAGTAGTGGATGCTGCACAGCTTTTTACCCCTTTCACGCTAGTACGCTCATCTAAAGAGGTGAAGAACGGGCTGGAGGTATCACAAGTAATCTTCAGAGTTAAGTATATTGAGTAAAAATGTACATCCTGAGTCAGGATTCCTGACGTATATACATCTATACGACACCGTAATACCCAAAGCAATGGAGATTGTTTTGAATAATAGTTTACTGCAATGTCTACAGCAATGGCTCATAGTGATACTACCTCAGCAGCTTTAACACGGTGCCCCGGAAACTGCCAGAACCTTGCGCAGTTCCCTGACAGTTGCAAGGATTTTTTGCATCATTTTTCACTTGAACCTGATAAAATTGATTTGTATTTGTTCGAGTCATTTTTGGAACTAGCCGGAGAGCAGTTTTTGAGCTGTTTTAAGCAGAACAACTGGACTCGCAAAAACGCAGGGGAGCTCAACTACAAACCCTTCTGTGTACAAACATTGATATTGAGGTGCTCAATGACATAAAGGATGGCAACCCCATTCCTGCGGCATACTAGGGTAAGGATGTACCAAAATGAGAATCTCTCTCTCTCTCTCTCTCTCTCTCTCTCTCTCTCTCTCTCTCTCTCTCTCTCTCTCTCTCTCTCTCTCTCTCTCTCTCTCTCTCTCTCTCTCTCTCTCTCTCTCTCTCTCTCTCTCTCTCCCTCCCTCCCTCTCTCTCCTCCCTCTCCCTCCCTCCTCCCTCCCTCCTCCCTCCCCCCCCTCCCCCCCTCCCTCCCCCCCCTCCCTCCCTCCCTCCCTTGCTTGAAATGCTAGGTTATTGCTTATTTCCCTTAGTATGGCCTTGGCATTGATCTGTACCTATTCAATGGTATGCAGCACAAGTGCCGGTACAACCTCGTCTAGGTAGTCCTCATTTGCCTTTCATGTGATTTTACCGTGTCGATCTCTATAGTTAGATTGGACTCCCTATATGAAGGTTCGTCGCATTTCCATTTGTAACTTCACATTCACAATCAACGTTTGGATCCAACAATCCCTCACCATCTCCATCTCAAATCGCTTCCGCCGTGTGACACTCCCTTCCTCCCCCCCCCCCCAAATCTCTCTCCCTCTCTCTTTCGCAAATCCTTTCTCCCCTTTAAGGCTAGGCAGAACGCAGGTGATGGTTCTTTTTACCAGTCTTGCCTGATATTTCTTGCCGGATGTTTTTCCCAGTTCCCCTGCCTTTGGCGGTTGCGGCAAAGTATTTAGTGGTGCAAGCTATGGAAGAGACATGGCATTTCTTTCATGGCCTTGAAAAGCAAGCTGAAGATGTTGTGCGTGCAGGAGTCGGAATGGGCCAAACAGATGAAGCTTGCGCAAGGAGTGAAGAAGGGCATCATCAAGGTTATTCGGACAGAGGAAGACTTACGCACGGCTCTGGAGGAAGAGGTCCAGTTCTATGAGGTAACAATTCGCGGTTCGAGCAATTAGAAGTCGTTTTGCAGGCATGTATGGATTTGCATCAGTTAACCAAATCTTACTGGATGGAAGGGGGTGGGGGCGGTTTCGATAGCATGTTAGAGGGCACTTCCGTAATGTCCAAGAGGTCTGGCTTTATTTTCGAAAGCTATTTCTGTTGTCTCATATGACTCTGCCTGTTCCTGAAAGTTGGGTGCAACATACACAATGCTGTATGTTTCTCTGCCTCTGCTGCACAACTTGTGGTTTACCAATGCGTTTTCTGTGTACTAATGACCGGTTCTGGATTGCACTCCTGCAGGACTGGAAGCTTGAAGGAATAAAGGAAGCCCTGGACGAGCGGGATGAGTGCCTGGCTGCTGGCTGGGAGGATGCCATCAAGAACAGACGCATGTCGGCGGCTTGCGTCAGCGTTGACTACCCTAACCAAAACTTGTGTGTATTTGTTCGCTTCCGGGAGAAGCCGGTGCACGACACATCGTTCTGGTGGGCACCGAGAGCTTCAAAGGGGATGACTCCCGAGGACCTGGAGAAGATCAATGCGAAATTGCCGTGGGGATGTCCTCCCGAAGAGAGCGGCAATGACTTACAAGCCAATGTGTGCAGCCTGCTTCGCCCAAGATCCCCTCCAACGCGAGCAGTTACGTGTTTGAATATATGTTTGGCACACGTGTGTGTGTGTGTGTGTGTGGGGGGGGGGGGGGGGTTGGGTGGGAAGTTTGGAGGTCCCCCCACCCCCCCCCCCCCCCGTGCACACTGCTGCAGTGGGGGAGGGGGGGGGGTGAAGGTGAGAAGCCCAGATAAAGACAGACTTCCATGATGATGTTATTGGCTACTGGGACATGAAAGGGTGTGAGTGCGCTCGCGCATGGTTGCACAGTGTGGGGACATGAAAGGGGGGTAAAGCAACGTCTCGCTTGCTATGGTCCTGGTCCTGAGATCCCATGTCCTCCCAATGCTGAATCTGCAATTGCTTTAAATCTTTACTTTTGGTACTTCAACATGTGTCCTCAATGTCAACTGCACATTGTTGTGTGCAGGGCAAATGAGGATGACCAGATGTCCAGGCGGTGCCGTCATGGAATCCAAGCATGCCCCAGCTAAACAGCATTTGAACCCCAAAGACAGGAGTGAACTTAAGCCGCTGATGTGCTGCATTCATGACTGCGACACACGCCCCCAATGGAAGTTTTGATGGTCAACACAGAGCCACGCAGGACCTCAGCTGCTTAGTGAGATTCCCAATGCAGCGTTTTTTACTTGTTTTTTGACAGTGTTACCTCAATCGGGACGCTGAAGCTCAGGTCCGTGATGAGAACTGCAGCTAGAAATCAATGAGCGATTTTTTTCTACGCGGCTGGGAATTGGCTTAACCTAGTTTTTAAAATTAGGGTGGGAGGGGCTGTGTGGGTCAACGTGGGTTGTGGTGCTGAGTGGGTGCAGATGCTCTCCATGTGCATTGTTTTCCTGCCTATGTAACTTATGAGAACTTGTGTTGTGTTGGTTGTGTGTGTGTGTGTGTGTGTGTGTGTGTGTGTGTGTGTGTGTGTGTGTGTGTGTGTGTGTGTGTGTGTGTGTTGTGTAGTATCTGGGCTCTAGTAGGGAGTCAAGACCAAGCAGCATAGAAGCCTGGTGCTTGCCCTCAGGTTTTGCCATTAATCAATATTGCCGGATAATTACTGATGTATCCCATATGGACATGCAAAGTAAATTGTGAGAAATGAAAGACTCGACACCCGGGAGGCACATCAATGCATCTCGTCAATGCCCATCAGCAGGTTGTACTGTTCCCACACCCCCGGGGGGGGGGGGGGGGGGGCACTTGGAATGCAATCTTGTATCGTTCACGCACTTGCTTAAAAGGACTCGTTCCAACGAAAAAAGGCAAGAACACATAGAGACATAGAATGCTAGGTTTGCAGTATGTGTTAACCAAATGAGGGTGAGGGTGATAACCAAGAAGGAACGGAATGTTAGGAAGCGTCTTGAAGAGAGGAAGTACAAAAGCGATAATGTAGACGAGGGTGAGCATGTCTTGAAGGTGTTTTTCTAGTAAGAGGGCAGATGGCGGAATTCTTGCCGTCATCATTGAACTTGTTCTTCTTAAATGATTGATAGGAAGAAAATGCGGTTGCATTTAGGGGAACGGTTGTTGCTAGGAAGTGAGAGAAAATCTCTGAAGAACAGGGACCCAGAGCACCGGAAGGGATAATAAACGATGGCGATCACATTATTTGGCATACCCCATCGTAACTTTGCTACTGGGACTAGTAAAACACTATATATACACTATATAGATTGTATCGGCGAGTTCGTGTTGAATAAAATGTGTAATGAAGCATGTTAACAACATTGATAAGGAAGTTCAATAGCTATTGTTCGATGTCAGATATGCTCGACTTATGGTAATTAGATCAAGCAAGGTGCCTCAACCACCCAACCCCCTTCACATGTTCCCGCCCGCAAGACTAAGGGACAGGCACTCTTGGGAATCCACATGTCACCTTAAAGCAGAATGAGTAGCTCAGATTGCCACGTTGTTTGGAAGGCCCTTTGCACCTTTGAACCTAAATCCTAATCGCTGTAATTCACCTCAATTCGCCTAAAAGCATGTATCCAACCCTTGAATCCAAAAATACCATGAGTAATATTACGGCTTTATGCCGTAAAGACTTGCAATATCCGTATCCGTATCCATTGCCGTATCTGTACCCCTTGATACACCACGATGCCAAGGCTTGTCACCACTCCCTCATGACCGACCTCGAGTATGGCCCTCTGGACGGTTTCATCCAACCAAAAAAAAAAAAAAAAAAAAAAAAAAAAAAAAAAAAAAAAAAAAAGCCGTTTCCTCATCAATGTCACCATCCATCTAAAAAATATCACCATGCTACGATTGCTCCCTTGCCATCTTCGGCAACCGTCCACAGCACCCCGTATTTTTTTACGCCTCCCCCCTGTTTTGATGTGACATTAACGAAGAACGAAGGAATGGACATCGTGTGATTTGACAAGACTTCCTCTAGGTTGTTCGAGAGGAAGCGTGCTTGGTATGCGTTACACGCGTTCTGGGTCGGGAGTCGGAGTCGATGTACGATATGATGTCACGTGACCCGCCTCGATCGGAGAGGAGGTCGCTCGAGGAAGGTGTAACGAATCTACAAGGCCGGGGGTATAGATTTAGGTGAGGAGATATAGGTTTAGGGGATAGTATAGAATTAGGGGGGGAGGAAGGAAGGAAGGAAGGGGAGATTAGGAATAGGGGAGGAGATACGGTATCGATTGCGGCCCTCGCGGAGGTCGAGCTAGCACTGCGTGGGGGTGGGGGGCGCGGAGGAAGCTATCAGAAGCTGCGAGTGTTGCGTGGCGATGTTGTCCGTAGTCCGTATATGAAGAACTAGCAGCTGTTAACACCCGTAAGTATCTATTACTTATACACTCGCATCAGTTACGAACTCGTCCTCGTAACTGACGACCGCTGCCAACCCATGTACACTCTGTTGTGTAAACTGATAGGTACGTATAGTTACGTGATGACAAACGTACCTAGATACAAGGTCAAATATTCAAGGGCTCTATCAGTTTACCAAGTGGTTTTAGGAAACATTGTATAAGTTGAACTTCTCCACGTGTGGAGTACAAGGGAGCATATACGCCTGCTTGCGTATCTAGGATAATGTAAGGTGATCAGTCAGGTTGATCATATAGTGACCTCCATGCAGTACAGGTCTTGTACAAGTGACGGTGTGGTCACTGGTCAAGGACTCCATTGAGTGTGTACACGTGTATGTGTTTAGAACCCCTGGTGTAGCTACAGAGTTACACGTTGGCATAGGGCCAAGTCAGGGTTGTTTATGTGGCCATGCAGTACGGTACGGCATCTCAAAGGGATGTGTACCGTTACCGTCGGTTACAATCAGAAAGCATAGAAACGCCAGATCGCAAAATGGCAGTCGAGTAGATGTGGAATGCATCTTTGTTCGAGCTCCAAGCTGTTAAATGTTGACTCTGTATTGCATGACTTCTTGATAAACTGCTATCTTGCTCATAACAATACAGGTAAGCTTGCGATCGGTGGCAGAGGTAACGGTCGCAGCCGGGTGGCTGCGATAGCAGGGCTTGAGCACATGCGTGGTGATATTATTGATGATATTGAAGCATTACATGTGTCTGTTGTGCAGGAGTTTGCATGCTTGTTGTTACTGTTGGAATAACAGTGAAGCTACTTGTGTGTTGAGAGTTACACACTGGCTAGTAGCGGTGAGTACGGACACGGATAACAAGCATGCTTCTGCTGGTTGAATAACTGTTTTGTTAAGATTTCTAATGAACCACATGTTGTGCAGTACGGTTGGGAGTGGCCGTTAAACTCCTAGGCCTGTTGAGGGCTAAGGGCGCCCTGATAAGAGAGCAGTCGGTACGTGCACACATGTGGTTAGTTCGTGTGTTGGTTTGCTGTGGTTTAGATATATTTAAAGAACGCTGATGAACACACCAGTAAGTCGTAACGCTCGGGTTGCAGGCACGTCTAGATGGCAGTGCGAGCACTGATCTAGATAGACATTGACTTTGAGAGGTGGTGTTCACAGGTAATATATATACACCATTGTAACAGTCGAGTAGATGTGGAATGCATCTTTGATCGAGCTCCAAGCTGTTAAATGTTTACTCTGTATTGTATGACTTCTTGATAAACTGCTATCTTGCTCATAAGAATACAGGAGTTTGCATGCTTGTTGTTACTGTTGGAATAAAAGTGAAGCTACTTGTGTGTTGAGAGTTACACACTGGCTAGCAGCGTACGGTTGGGAGTGGCCGTTAAACTCCTAGGACTGCTGAGGGCTAAGGGCGCCCTGATAAGAGAGCAGTCGGCAGGTCTAGATGGCAGTGCGAGCACTGATCTAGATAGACATTGACTTTGAGAGGTGGTGTTCACAGGAAATGACACTCTGCATGCAAACGTACCGCTGACAGTTACGGCATCCTCCAATCAATACATAACACACTCTACACTTATGCAGCCCGTACTGTCACAACCGACAGTTAAACAACCTCCGATATTCTTTACGTTTCCCACATGCACTCACAAAGCATGCTATCAGTCAAAGCAATATCACGGCAGGTTCCAGACAGGTCCTTCAGAGATTCACACTGAATAGGACTCCAGGCAACTTCTACAGAAGGCTCCAACTGTCTCATTACGTAATTCATTGTGTTGTGTATTACCTGTTAACACCCGTAAGTATTTGTTACTTACTTATAAACTCGCATCAGTTACATACTCGTCCTCGTAACTGACCACCTGTACGAATCACGTCCATCGCGCTACATCAGTAACATACTTACACCAGAAACTAAACAACACAATGCATTTCCATCGATGTACATGCTTATCAGTAGGTGTTCTCACCGCTGCCAACCCGTGTACACTCTTCACTTATGCAGCCCGTACTGTCACAACAGACAGAAAAACAACCTGCATAGCACTGAATGTCATTTAGTACTCATAACTAAATGGACCTTCATTACCACCTTTGCACCATCATGCTCTTACACAACCGATGCAGTAACCGGGGGCTACCGATATTCTTTACGTTTCCCACATGCACTCACAAAGCATATTATCAGTCAAAGCAATATCACGGCAGGTTCCAGACAGGTTCTTCAGCGATTCACACTGAATAGGACTCCAGGCAACTTCTACAGAAAGCTCCAACTGTCTGAGGAACGATCTGCCGATCTGCCCCTCCTAGCTTGATCGCGCGTTACGCACAATCGCAGATCACCGCAGAAAGTTGTACTTTATCACCACACCCTAAGTGTGTGAGTACACTTCTCACACCCACGCAGTACAGACTTATGCTGTATCTTGCACACCTGTCCTACACGTGTACACTCTCGATAGGATCTCTATCACAGGTCCTTGAACTTCGTTGACTGAGATCTGTACTTGCATGATTGGCTATGAACTCCTACCTCCCATGGAGAGCTCTCTCTCCAGGTCTCCTAATACATAACAGCAATTTTTGTGTTCTGATGCAGCGTTTTCTTATGCACATCATATGTTCCTTCGTCCAATTAAGTGACGTGCCTACCATGTGAATCAGAAAGAGCACCCATACTTACGTATATGTACATCCGTACATCCAGATCCGTACCTTATGCTCTCTCTCTCTCTCTCTCTCTCTCTCTCTCTCTCTCTCTCTCTCTCTCTCTCTCTCTCTCTCTCTCTCTCTCTCTCTCTCTCTCTCTCTCTCTCTCTCTCTCTCTCTCTCTCTCTCTCTCTCTCAATACACAACATCGAGGCTCAAAGGGGAGGAGCGATGGTATGGGTTGCTTGATGTGCCACTGGGAAGCCGTCGGGAAGCTGCGACGGTTAGAAGGGAAGGGCGTTGGTATAGGCTGAGGGTACCACTGGGATGAACACCCACACTTTTTTTCCTACTTTAAGCGGACACCACCCCTCTCGTTGCTGACCCCACCCCCTCAGGTCTTTGCGCGGACAGCCCCCCCCCCCCCCCCCCCCGGCCCTTAGGGGTCCTCGCGAGGGCACCCCACCCCCTTGATGGGTCTTCGCGTGGCTCTTAGCTGGTCTCGCCGTGAGCACACGGCCACCGTGGCCGACCCCCCCCCCCTATCCGAACGGTTTTTATCCGACACGAAAATACCCTTTTTTCAAAGAAATATCACCATCGATCTCAGAAATATCACCATGGCAATGGAGGGTCGATGGGGTCCTCTGGTGGTCACGATGGGTCAATATTGGGCCCCCACCGTCATTAATGGGCCCCCACCGTGGCCAAATCCCCCCCCCCCCCCTCTTCATGAACATGCATGTCAATATGGTGTCCACCCTCTGAAAAGTTTTTGGCCGACCCGAAAATCCCCCGTTATCAAAGAAATATCACCATCGATGGATGATAATCACCATACCCCCCACTTTTCAATGGATGTCCCCAGACTCCCCACCCCTTGCCCACACCTCGATGCACACCAGCATCCAAGTCAGAAATGTCAGAAAAGTCAATTTTCACGCTCAAAGATTATAGTGTATATTAAAAAGCATATTTTAAAATAAATGAGAGAGGTATTCTAGAGGTTAAAATTGACTTTTATACCTTGTTGACTGCCAGCCTTGTACAAGGACATGTTCCCCATGGCCCCACCCACCTCTCGATGCACACCCAACATCAAGTCAGAAAAGTCAATAATTTCATACTCATAGATTATAGCATGTATAAAAAACCCTCGAGAGGGGCATTCCTTCCCCCAGGCGGGGGGAAGGGGGGGAGATGGGGCAGCGGCGGAGGAATTCCTGCCTTGGAAGGGCAGGGACTGTTCCGAGGTGGGACCACATGGTACCCACCTCAACGTGGTTTAACTCTGCCCTCACAGGATTTGGGCACAATGGGGCCGGTCCTGTTCAACTCACATTCTTTGCGGCCATACTTGGAGACTGGAATAG
This sequence comes from Botryococcus braunii, assembly GCA_002005505.1. Classification (NCBI taxonomy): domain Eukaryota; kingdom Viridiplantae; phylum Chlorophyta; class Trebouxiophyceae; genus Botryococcus; species Botryococcus braunii. Next base: position 324,213 of record KV908488.1, on the reverse strand, counting down.
GGTGGATACCGTCCTGGTCACGTTGGCCCTTGCACCATCCTGGTCCAGTATGCCTTTCACAACGTGGCGCCCACCCTTTCCAAGTCCAAGTGTAACCTCGCAAAATGTGACTAGATTTGGGAGGGCCGGCGTGCAAGTGACTGGTGTCTACGTACGTGCGTGCGTGTGCGTGTGCGTGTGAATGCGCGCGCGTGTATGTGTGTGTGTGTGTGTGTGTGTGTGTGTGTGTGTGTGTGTGTGTGTGTGTGTGTGTGTGTGTGTGTGTGTGTGTGTGTGTGGCCTTAGCATTGCCATATGGGACAAGCTCCATCCTGGCCCGAGCCCTCAATCTGCCCCAAACGATCCTTTGTAAAGACCGGCACGAGGATAGTACTCTTTAGGTCTACGTAGACCCTCAAACTACAACAGTATCGAGATTCGATAACATCTTTTACAAATACCATTGGCAATGCCTACGTTCGTTGAGGTTCACCTGCACGATGTATTCTTGTAAATTGCATACATAGGGGGAACTACGCATAAAGCTTCTAACATCAACCCCTGCCCGTGTCGATTCCGCCCATGTATATGTACGCCTCTTGTCCGTTAATATTGCAGGTACACCCGCGTAGGGATGCCAACACTTCTTGCAACGGCTGGCCTGAACATGGTATTTACGAGTCTGTATGGGTCTGATGCAACCCACATGATGGTACCCAGAACCATGAAAGGTCTAGACACTGAAGCAGCTGCAGGTGCAGTCAACAAATCAAAAATCCCAAACATGTGGAGAGTGCCGCTGAACAACTGTGCTGGCCACGGCAGTCAAAAACCACGCATGACTAAGTTAATACACATTCAACCACGAGTGTATACACAGGTAGATGCACCTGAGGGTTGCCTGAGCTTGCGTTTGGTGTTGTGGCATGCATTTGCATACCCCGGTGAAGCTTGCCTTGAAGCTCTCTGGCCAGGATGAGCACTTGCTCGTTGCCACGAATGCTGCAACAGTATTCCACATACATTTACGTATACGTGACACCATAAAAACACAGAGGTGACCTGGACACAAACACATGCACACTGATACGGCCGACAATACCGCAACGCGAGGAAGGAAATGCAGGTACTTCCCTGCGAAATCGAGGCCACTCTTGCAAACACATGAAATCAGCCTCATATTTCGGTATATGCATGGGGCCTTCGAGCTGGTGCTCCAGCGCAGGGAGCACGTGACTTGAAGCACCGATGGTGTGACTTGTCGTAGCACATATTGCGTCTGTCAGGCTTACGTACGCCCCAGCCTTTAACGAGTATACGCGAGAGATTGGAAAATCTCAACGTTTCACTAGCATCGTGGCACCGGACCTGTAGGGCCTAAGGGCTTTCCGACCCCGCAGCATCCTGCTCATGCGCATGCGCATGCACCTAGCGATCCTGTTTCTCCAGAACTGTCACACATGCTTGTCGAAAAAGTGAACACATGGATATATCCGTGCCAGCCTAAGTAATGATGTACCCTTGCCCAATGGCCGGAAAGTATGTTCCGCCCTCATGCATCATGGTTCCCTTGGACTGCAATCTAGTTTGCGCCCACCGACAGTGGGGCCTACTGTCTAGCAATGGGAACTCCAACGAGGACGAGTTTGTGAGGCTTTTTGGCACGACTTTCTTCCTTCGAGTCTGGGTAGTCCTAAACGTGGCGAAGTTCGGGCCAAAATGTGTTCTCGTTGGAGTTGCCAAAAGTATGAGGGGTACCCTCGACGGCGCCGGCTGCAGTAGCACGCCCAAAGTTCCAAACGGTCGGTACACAGACGACGGTCACGGTCCACGTGGCAATTTACACTGCTGACGTGGTTCCAGAAGGCGGCGCCGTGTCAGGGAACTTTGGGTCCGGATAAGGATGGCCTTGTGCTTGCACGTGAGTTTGGCCTTCTCTGCAAAACCAACACGCACCTTTTAAGGCCCTAAAGCCCATAAAGCCTGCTTACTCCTACCACTACCGCCTTTACTTCTCACCTGACTTCATGCATGAGATCGGTACAAAGGGGATGGCTCTGCAGGCTGTAATTCAACACAAAAGGGGCTTTGCCACATGGTGGGCAACGCAGTACCTCATACCGGTCAACAGCTTTCATTCCTGACGCCCCTACCATGCCCAATGTACAACAGGTCGAAAATGCTGCTACTGTTGCTACTGGGGCTTCATGCTTCAAGAGCATGCGCCCTTGGGGATGCAGCAATGTCTACATCTAGATGAGAAGGACCTTATCGCTCACCAAAACAGCTTAGAGACCTAAGGTCGCTCCACACTCTCTGCCTCGTGCACAAAGCAGGAATCCACACCGGCACACGTGCCGTACTGACGCAGGTGCCGTACTAACGTGACTTCAAAGCTTCAACATGCAAAGGGATACTCCTGTGGAGCAAATACATTGCAACGGACAGCCGTAAAGCTCAGATCTAGACCTCCAAAGACACTGCGTAAGAAAAAAGTCGTGAAGAACTCCAGGACAGAAACGACAGGGAGAGGAAACGGGAAGCAGGCTAGAGGGGCAGCAGACGGGAAAGGAGGGGATGGCAGATGGCTCGTCATGACGTATCGTTTGGGACCACAAAGGAATGCTCCCTCGATACATGGTAACTTGAAACTTGAGTGTACTTGTATGTACTGACATGTCGACTGCCTTGCAACCTGACAGACCTGATGCTGGAGTTGGAGGAGTCACTCACGTCGGTGCTGTGCCAAGATGTTTCATGGGGGCGAGGTAGAGTAGAACGGCATTGCCGAGTGCGGTGAGCAGAAACCCGGCAAAGACAGCCCTTGCCCGTGCACGGGCATATCCTCCGGTGAAGACTGCAACAGAGGCCCCACAAGATTCGGTTTACACTCTGAGGTGTCACGTGCCCCCCACCCCCCTCTTGGGTGGGGGCACATGAGAACTGTGGCTCGCACCCCACGGTGGGGTCCCCACCTCCAAGAGAAAGAGGGGTGGGGTAGAGAAACGGGTCACAGCCAACAACAGAAGTACTTTCTCCTCGCTAGAAGACACTGCTTAACCACACAGTGTAAAGCGCTGGACACAGGGCTTGCCTCTTTCTTAAATTGTTTTTGGTCAGGTCAACTCGTGCAAAAACATATGCCCAAAGCAAGATGCATCGTACACAGCTATTTTCCGTCATCTAAAGTGGTGTTTCTGCGTTGAGTTGATGTGCTGACCGAGCTATATGAGCGTATTGGTGAGCACAAGAGGCTGCACAGAGGGTTTAACGCCAGGCCCGCATCCGGGATCCCAGTCTTAACATTGCTGATGCTGAATCTAGCTTCCCAAAAACAAAACATTCATTGGTTTGTTACGCTGATTACCATGGCACACGGATGTGGAGGTGTTTTCCATGCACTGGGATCACCTGCAAGTGGTTTATTGCCACTAAGAGGGGGGGAGGGCAGGGGGAAGGGGCGCAAGGGGGGGTTTTATTATAAGGGAGTTCCACAATCCTTACTCAGTGTGTGGAGAGAAGCAAGGTGAGTGACTACGACCATTTTGCTATTCGATACGCTTGTCTAGAGTGCATTCAGGGAAGGTTCAACTACCTGTGATCATGTTCAAGCCGACGTTGGCGCCCCACATCTGCAACACAACACGCGCACATAACGTCGTCATGACCCAGATCGAATTTATTGCGACTTTCCAAAAGTACTCGGCCCTATATGTGCACAGACTTCAAACCCTCTGTTTCAATGGCATTTGCTTGCTCTGCCCGAGCTCAGTAAGTGAACCCCCAATTGAGGCGTGCGTGCGCGTGTGCGTGTGTGTGTGTGTGTGTGTGTGTGTGTGTGTGTGTGTGTGTGTGTGTGTGTGTGTGTGTGTGTGTGTGTGTGTGTGTGTGTGTGCGCGCGCGCGTGTGCGCGCAACACTCATGCTAGCGATGTACGCAGCACTAGCAGCTCCTGCATACTGGGCACCCGTGGGTGGGGTGCAAAACAGCACCTCACCTATAGAGAGCATGTACATAAGCTGAGGGGACACGAGATACCTGCAGCGCAGTTGCAACTCCAAGTGAAGCCACCACACCCATCCAAAGGCCCACCTCACGCTTTGACATCGCGAAGAGAAGAGCAACCAGCACAGGGAACTCATACGCAAAGATCCACCACAGCCACCTGTAGATCGTGCCTGCACAAGGCAGCCGCTCCAATAATCGAAAGTCGAGCCAAGATGAATCTTTGAATCAATGTTTCCACTTTTGCATACAAACTATTGGGGTGCTCTGTTATGGTGGAAGCCCGACTACCAGGACATTTGTTGCGACGATCGTCAACCTCGCGAGGTTTCAAGTATTCAGTCAACAGCAAACCCCAGGCGCTTAGAGGCTTACCACAGGTCTGACCGGCTGGAAGCTGTGTCCAAGTTGCAAATGGAATTGTTCCACCACGAGATACCAGGGCGTTGCAGTTGTATTGAAGAGCGGAGAGACCCGCCATCTGTGTAAACCAGCCGCAAAAAGCGACGACGATAGAAAATACAACCAAGAAGGACACAATACCGTCCAGCTTTCCTGCCATGATGGACTTTCACCTACATTCAGGAATAAAGAAAGCTGCTCTCAACCCCATGTCCGGTGGCTTCCTGGTACCATAGACGGTTCGCAAGGTGATCGACAGACTTCAAAAGACGGCGATGGTACGAAATCAACATGGAACATAAGAACATATTTTTGTAAACTCCATTCGTTTCTCTGGGTCAAAGGAGACAGAATCATGCCTGGTACTAACCTGGGACTCACCGTCGACTTAATGGACTTCTTCTTCCCGTTTGTATGTGAGCAACCAGGTGATTTTGTGCTTTGATGTACGATAGAAACCGAAATGTTTCAACCTGAAGTGGTGCTTTGCGCGAGGATTTGGCAAGTTAAGCAGTTCTCAGCAAAGTTTGCTGTCATCAGTGTCCCATCCAAGAGTGGCGTGCCAAGTCGGCTTTGCCCAGGTACACCATCCGGCGAAAATGCCGATGTCGTATCCTTTCCAGATTTCGTATCGAGATTGCACCATCTTTGATCGGATCGAGATTGCAGCATCTCTGAAAAGTAAAGCCGCGTGGCTAGCGGAGTGGTAAACACCTATCGCCACAATGCGGTTAGTGATATCATGTTCCGGGTGGGGACGGAGGTTGAGAGTCTCAACTTGAGACTGTGCTGGTCCGTGAGCCTCCCTTGCCAGTTCGGGTGCTTGGGTTCGAGGCCTGTCGGCCTGACTTAATGTTCCAGGGTGGGCGGGATCTTTACATCGACTTCGTCGGAACTTCCCTGCTTGCGCCTTCGTACGGCCGAGGGGGAGCGCTCCGGGCTAGCCGGGTTTGTGCCTGGTGGGCCCGCGGGGCTGGTGCGCGGGCTGCCGCTGGCAAGCTTGCATCGTACCGGGACGTCTTATAAGTGTAATTACTTAGGCAGCCGCCTCGGGTAGTCTTCCGCCCCTTCTCCTTCGAAACTCTTGGGGTTGTGGGGTTTAATTTCTAGGTCTAGGGGTGGGAGGGTTGTGGGGTTAACCTGGCCAGTAATCTAGAGCATATATACGCAAATATTTGCACTAGATTACCCAATTTGCAAGGCAGGTTTCAGAGTAGCCGACTACTTCATTGTTCTTTAGTATGACGATGGGTCATACTGGTACCTTAATCGGTACCCAAGCATTGTGCGCGAGCGCTCTCTCTCTCTCTCTCTCTCTCTCTCTCTCTCTCTCTCTCTCTCTCTCTCTCTCTCTCTCTCTCTCTCTCTCTCTCTCTCTCTCTCTCTCTCTCTCTCTCTCTGTGCGTGTGTCTCTGTCTCTCTCTCGGTTACAGAGTAGCCGGCTACTTCATTGTCCTTTAGTATGACTATGGGTCATACTGGTACCTTCATCGGTACCCAAGCATTGCGCTCGCTCTCTCTCTCTCTCTCGCTCTCTCTTTGTTTCTCTCTCTCTCTCTCTCTCTCTCTCTCTCTCTCTCTCTCTCTCTCTCTCTCTCTCTCTCTCTCTCTCTCTCTCTCTCTCTCTCTCTCTCTCTCTCTCTCTCTCTCGGGGGTGACCCAATGTGGGTGTGTGTGTGTGTGTGTGTGTGTGTGTGTGTGTGTGTGTGTGTGTGTGTGTGTGTGTGTGTGTGTGTGTGTGTGTAGGGGTGTCCTGGCTCTGGCAGAGCGGAGTTGCAGGGTTTGAAGTACCTTCTTTTTAAAAATGGTAGTGGTCTTTGGAAGGAGAGGGTTGGCAAAACGATTGCACATGCTTTATCCTCACTTACAGATGGTTGTGAACCCTGGCCAAAACAATCTGAGGCGCCAGACATTCATCCTCTGGTACTTTCCTTGTCACAAGGGGGGGGGGTGGATCAATCTGGGAACAATGTGAGATTGATGTGAAGAGGTGGGATCGAACTGGGGTTCGACCACAGAACCCCACCGCCAAGTGGGAACGATGTGGGATATCCCGACAGCTGCCAGGGAACTAACTGGGATCGAAGTGGGACATAGGGACCAAACTGGGAACTACGTGGGAATAATTTCGTTCTGCCAGTGACGTTGGCACCTGAGACCCTTCAATTGCGCGTCCCACCGCAAGTAGCAACACGTCCAACATTGACTACACAAAGGTATTGCTTCGAGTGAAAGAACGGACAGCCTAGGACATGATTCTTCACGGGAGAGGTCGACCACGTGTCTGAAACGCCAGCTACCTCACCATACCAAACTCCCGATCTTCATGTTCAAACTTACGAGATGAGGAAGGGATTAGGGGATGAAAGGGGCCGGGGGGATGGGGGAAGATTGGCAGGCCGCTTCAGAGTGACGGCACTACAGTACTGCTGTGCTACTTCAACAACCGCGTGCCTGAGGTTGGCCCTCATCATTCGACAGGTGCAATGCTGTTTGTCTAGAAGACAATGTCGGGTGCTTGAGGTATACCTCTACATATACCTCTACGTAGTGTTTGCAGTTTCGACAGCATGCTTTGGAGGGCATAAAAACTTTTGTGTTCTCTTCACTCCATCCCAACCGTGCTTCCAGGACGTGCGTACCGATGTAATCTCTTCAGTGAGCTACCCCTCCACTCTAGAGATCTTATCCGTCGACCTTAGCAGCAACCTGGGGAGTGGCCACATGGCTATATACATACAGGTGCACACGAGACCAGGAAAAAGAAGTGGCCGTCCGGACCAGGAAAATGAAGTGACGGAGGATCCTGTTAAGAAGCTGCAGCCTTGAACACAGTATGCAGTGATCACAAGCAGAGAAGTCTCAATGGAAACCGGATATGCCCATTCTCTATTTATAAAATTCTCAGCTGGAACATCGCAAAAGCTTCTCTGCGTTGCTGAAGCACGTGGACCTTCACCACAAAGTCACCATAAAAACGGGCCCAACAACAGGTCCTCAGATTGGTGGAATGCCACTGGCCTTTGGCCCCCCATAGAAACCTGCGAGGTAGAGCCTCTGAAACATCTTCAAATTAAGAAGTACTTCAAAAAAGATGCCGTGGCATTTAGGTCGCAGGAACGGGAGGTGAAAGAAGAAGAGAACCCCAGCTTCTACAGCGACAATCACCATCCTTTACACTCTGGTTGGAATGCACAAAAATGCTACGCCAAGACCTCCTGACACAGCCCAAGCCCAAAACAGGAACCTTCCATTCCCAAACTCGCCCTGTTCTGAATCTCCACCACCTGCTTGTCCATTGTGAGTCATGGGTCATGACTCATGAGGCCCTAGCCGTTACCACTTAACGGGGTTTGCCTTATATCTAAAATCTGCAAGTGGCATGTCAAGGCATCACCGAGCAGCCTGATGGGTGGATTCATCGCTTGATCAACAGGAAAAGATGTGAGACATGTGACTCCCGGTGTTCAGTAATTTCCGAGGGTCACAACGTTCTCAACTGATTGCTTCAGGCTGAAACAGCTTCAAGCAGTCCAAATCAGAAAATCATCATGACAAAACAAGCATTGAATTGATGTCAGACGTTCTCAACTGATGTGCCTAAAAAAGAATGGATGTTCGCAGGGCTAAGGCCCAGTTGGGGCTTGTACCCTCAACTGTTTGGTGCGCAACTACACTGGGTGTCAGCGTCACACCCTCCCCCATGTGGATGAGCCAAGCGGCCTCTCCTATTAAAGACCGTCCACTGCCTTCGGTGCCTCCCTCCTCAGTGGGCTGTGAAGAATCCGGGACGCCCCCATCCCTGCAAAGCCAACACGCACACGACCAGTGAGCCCGAAGTGTGCGCGGGTGACCTGCCACGAAGAATCAGCCGTAGGTCATTACATGATGGCTTGGATGAATAATTTCAGCACCCGCTATTTAGCTAGGAAGTTAACGTACACTTAATTCATAAACCGCCATTTGCTTTCCTGCCACGTATGACATAGTGTGGGGCCTGGCACCCGGACTTGGGCGGCGACTCTTGCTTTGTCTGGTCATCATTCAAGAGCCTTATGCAATGACCAGCATGCACCTCGATCGGCCTTGGAAGCTGGGATCCCCAGGACGGAAGCTTCTCTGTCAGCCTCTCTTCGAGCATCACCCACTGGTTTGGACCAACGAGGTGCTTTGAGAAGCTGATGGAGAAGCTTCCATCCCTCATCCCACCCCCCCTTCCCAGCTGCGAAGCCCGATTTAACACCACTGTCATTTCAGTTTCGAGGACCCGGACAACAAGATCTCGCCCCATTTTAACAATCTATACAACACATGCATCGGCAGGAGCTCCTCAAGAAGCCGCAATGCCCCGCTCCACTCAAACGGTCTCAAAAGATTCAAAAATTAGGAATTCGGCTCTGCAACATCTCAAACGGTCTCATAGCATCCCTTGTATACTATTCAAAGGGAGTTAGTTTTCTGATTCCTTAAGGCAAAAAGGGTTTGAGCACACGTCATGACTGCACATGTCGCTGCTGCATCGCTGACTGCGTACCGCAGGGGAACCCACCGGCCAATGGCAAGATGCCAACGACTCTTAGAGTCCTTTCGCGGCAGGGTTGTTAGTGACAGGCCCCAAGTCTGCGCCCACTGATGCTCAGGGTGAGCAAGCCCTGTCCAGTACGATAGTACCGCCTTGTCGGACAGCGTCCATTGCCCTGCCCAGGCCCCTCAGCCATAGTGGGCAAAACTGACAACCATGGGGACTTCCCTCTGCTGTACCGCACTCTTTCCATGTACCGGACACTTCCTCTACTATACTGCACTCCTCCTCCAGTGTACTGCTAT
>KV908488.1:292500-310000 GCA_002005505.1 Botryococcus braunii | reverse complement strand
CCAGTGCTTGTACGCGCTTAGTAATGGTTAGAAGCTGCTGGAACACTTCCCTTTGAAGCCTTTTCAGGGCTGCGATGTCCTCTTTCCTGTTCACATTGCCCCAAACCTCAGCATTCGGTCTCCACAGCCTGCTGATGGACACTCTCAAAGAAGCTCTTGCCCAGAGCCCCAAACACTTTATGCGTTCATTCTAATAGAAGAAGCTCATCAGCATTCATTGTTTTTGGAGCCTGCTTCCCCTGATTCCTGTTGTGTTCATCCGGCTGTTGGCCAGTTGTTCTGGCTGTTGCTGCAGCCTTCCTCCCCCTGTTGCCCTCTGTTTCTTGTCATCTGTGATTCTGAATGCATGCATGCTGAAGGTTGTAACCCTGGGATGGGCCGGAGAACACACACACTCCCCCCCTCTCTCTCCCCCCCCCCTCTCTCTCTCTCACACACTCACACACACACACACACACACACACACACACACACACACACACAGCACACACAGCACACACACACACACACACACACACACACACACACACACACACACACACACACACATGCATCGGAGACCGGAGAGGCAATCATGTTTTTCGGGCTCGTTTTCAGACTCCATGTCAGGACCATCAAGTGCACCCTGAATGCCCCATGAAAGGACTGGAGACGAGTTACATGTGGACAGAGTGAGCAATCAATCAGCTCTACATTGGAAAGGGTCGAAAGATAATCACAACCGTGTCGTGACATACGGCTATGCATTTCTGAATTACTCCTAGAAGTCCCATGTGGGTATGGACAGGACCATACCACGGTGGCTTGGGTGTTGCAGGCTGAAGTCTCTGACCTTTCCCTGGGACTTGCAGAGATGCAGCATCACCTTTGGTATGGCCTCGAGATTTCAATGATAGGCTGGCCCAGTGAGCTAAAAGGGACATTATCCCAGCCAGGAAACTGCCAAAAGCAAAGAGATGGGAGTCTTTGCCACCCCAGGGAAACGTAAAATTTCCACCACTGGGAGGCTTGTTACCCTGGCCATCCCCCCCTCCCCCTCCCCTTCCTCGTCCCCCTCTGTCACCAGTTCCTCCGTTTGAGTTTCCACCATGCCCATTGTCTAGTCTAGGCACATCGTCTCCAACGACGATGACGACCGGTCCCTGATGTTCTAACAGATGTAAAGGAACTTTATCAGTCTGTTCTTCTGCTTCTTTGGGTGGCAACGGCACCCGGGAAGGAAGCCTTTCAGCACGTAAGGACAATCGGACCGTGCAGCGATGCGGACGACGCACACGGCATTCAACGGACGCAACGCAAACATTGTTGATACTAATAGATCTCATAAATACGACCATTTTTCGTTGTGTTCGCCAGACCTTGGAAAGACAAGTGCTGGGATGCCCTAAACTTCATAATCAGATCATATCACCCAAACCAGGTCAACTCGGGAAAAAGTATATCTATTAAAAATTGTCTTTTTAATAAATTCTCAGTGTTGTTGTCATGATGATGCCACAATGGTTGAGGAATCTGGCTGTGATCGACCATGATCGAATGGGAAACGGAACGAAATGCATCCCGGTGGAGAATGCTGCTGCACGGCCACACCGCCACATGCGGTCCGCCATGCCTGTTGCTCTGAAACTTTTTGCTGCAATCGGCATCCTCTGTTCAAGTATTAACATCTTCACTGTTGCATGCATTCTTAATGACTAACACCAATTTGCACAGGCAGTCAGCACGATCATGTAATTGTTATTGCGCGACGCCTGTCTGGAAGCACACATGTGTAGGCTCCCCCCTGCAGGGGGGAGCCTACACATGTGTCCTTCCAGACAGGCGTCAGGACAAGCGTCAAATATAGAAGCAGCTCCCTCTGAGGACTTGGACCAATAGGAAAGTATACCTTGATCTCATGCAGGGTTACCCTATAATAACTCAAACGTAGTCCGTCCAGCCCCTAACCGCTCAGGGGCCTCAGTGGCACGTGGGTCCTGTGGATCACTGTCTCCTCCACTAAGAGGGTCATTCTGAATGTCCCATGATCATGAGCTCCTGCCTTCGAGAGTAGCTTATGTGTGCACGTCGCGCTGGCCTTTTGGCATTGGAGCTTCCAGTGGTGTTGTCCTTGTCCCTTGGGCCTCGGCAGGAGAAGGCCTATCAAAAGGTTTATAAACCTAATTAGCCGTCTCGATTGACATGATATCCTTACAAAGTACCTATCGGTACTCCGGTCCGTGACTTCAGCTTCGAGGCTAAAGAAAACATCTTTCAGCACCATGCATGTTCGGGTCTTTCATGAGTGGTGTACATTGGAAATTGTGAGCAAACACGTCTGCAGTCAACGGGGCCACCCGCAAGTGTGTGTTCACATATACGTCCCAATCACTCCTTCTGATATAGAATTCACACACGCGTGTTCATTTCGGTAGCTCACCAGAACACACGCGCTAAGCAACTCATGTGTCCTCATTTACTTCTACATCAATGAATGTATCGTGAGGGTAGCCCCGTGCCACTGTTAAATGGGGCCAAATGCATGTACAATTTTTGGAGGGCGGGAGGTTGTGTTCCTCCTACACTTCCTTGACGTGTTGTTTAGAGTTCCTGTCAGATCTCAGACGCGTTGACCAATGAATGATACACGATTACGCATAAAGCCCACGGGCCAGCCGGTACCGGTGTCTGTTACCCTTTCATCCCTGCAACTCTCTGGAAAACTCTGTCACGAAATTCTCTTATCCAAGATGGATTACATGTGTATCATACTATGATACACATGTATATAGGCTATGATTCATAGCCTCTGATTTTGTGCAGCTGTCATTATGCCCAAAACTTTGCACCTTGGAGCAAGCAAATACACTAGGGAATGATTGAATCACGGCCAAAGGTTGTGGGTCAATTCTCGAAACGGAACATTCTTTCTTTAATCCTAGGGTTAAAGGTCTTTTAATATATAAATCATGGGCTTTTAATAGGCCTATATAGGCCTATTGAAAGCCCAGGATTTACCCAGGAGGTGACTGCATTCGTAATGGATCAATCTGGAAAGCTTTGCAGGCAGGGTTGTCGATTCTGGCCATGCAACGCCAAACTGCCGCACGGGTCTTCAACCAATTACTGCCGATTTGCCGTCCAACTGGGATAGCACTAAGCCAGTGATGCTGCTTGCACATTTGGCAGCTGGCTTTCTGGTGACGGAGAGCTGCAAGCTAATTTCGAAATGCTTTACTTTCAGAAAGGAGGCCGCAGATCATGAAGGACATGCCTAGCCTGATACTAAATATCATCTTGTGGATGTGCTGATATCCGCGTTCCCCCCCCCCCTCTCCCCTGCCCGGAGGGAAAGCCGTCCCGCTCCCTCTCTCTTTCTCTCCCCCCTGTCCCCCGGGGGCCCCCACCCTCACCCTCCCCCCGCCCTCTCTCTCTCTCTCTCTCTCTCTCTCTCTCTCTCTCTCTCTCTCTCTCTCCTCTCTCTCTCTCTCTCTCTCTCTCTCTCTCTCTCTCTCTCTCTCTCTCTCTCTCTCTCGCTCGCTCGCTCGCTCGCTCTCCCCTACCCTCCCTCTCCCCTCTCCCTCCCCCCTCCTCTCTCTCTCTCTCTCTCTCTCTCTCTCTCTCTCTCTCTCTCTCTCCTCTCTCTCTCTCTCTCTCTCTCTCTCTCTCTCTCTCTCTCTCTCTCTCTCTCTCTCTCTCTTGCGCGCACCTGCGCGCACATGTGTGAGCACAGTCGTGCACACACCCGCCCGGGTGCAAGGGTGCGTGCTGGCCAGCGCGCACTCTCCATGGAGAGGGCGTGCATGCATCGCTGGACAGCGGGAGAGATTATTTTAATGCTAGTCTGAAAAATTTGACAGCTACAAGAACACTAGACGGAGTTCTGAGGCGACCTTCCCACTCCAGGACTCATTGCCCCCCCCGCAGCCTTACCAGCAAAACCCGGATGCAACTTACTGCCCAGTTACGGTTTCCAGGCCAGAAAAGCTGCAAGAGCCCTTTGTACAAGAGCCCTTCTATATCCTTGACAATGGCATTTTCATCCCTTCAGCCATTATGGCAGGTTCTGTATGTAATATTTCCTTCCTTCTTTCCTTTGGGGGGCCCCCGGGGGTTGACTCCGCCCAGGAAGGTAGTACACGTGAAGCATAGTTTCAAACTAGGAGTGTGCGGAGGTTTCAAGGCCACGTGGCTGTGACGGAAAATGGAAATCCACAACCCTGTTTGTAGGACCAATTTTGGTGCAGGACAGTCATGTGAGTGGCCCGACAAAGAATCTTGAACCTGGTATACATTCTAACTGTGTTTCACACGTGAAATCCCAACTGGTGATGCTGTTGATAATGAGTACGACCGTTCTTAATGGAATTCACCATTTTGATTTTGGAGGCTGAAACAGGTTTCTACATGACCTGAAAGACCGCTTTCTACGCTCCTTTTGGGGTATAAACACGACAATAAATGGCCCGCTCTAGGCTTCACTCTTATTATTAAATGGCCCAACAAACTAGAAACAACATCTGACCATGTCAATGTCATGTTTGCAGCTTGAGTTCGTCAGAGATCGAGAATCTCTTGTCCTTGACACTAGAAGCAGTTTCCTGCGACCATGATTTTTTTATTTATTTTAACAGATTGGGTTGGAAAAAGGACCTCTGAAGGGGTACTTTGATGCGTAAATCGCCACTACCGGGGCCCCTCCGTCGCACTAATGAAGTTGGAATGGCGCGAAGTTCGATCTTCCTCGCAGCTGTCCGTATACTTAACGAATTGGAATAAGCATGAATGCCGCATATTGCTGGGATTGTAACTCAGCCCAGGAAGAGAACAATTGAACTTACAATAAAACCGCCATCCGGGACGAAACATTGCACGGTTTTGCCCGCCTCCACCTGCATGGCTTCGTTATGCACTGCCCATGTCGAAGCATCTCTCGCCTTATATAAATCCTGTATCCTTGCGGATTGATGAAAAATCCTTTCCTTTCACATGTAATAACCCAAGATCGTTGATTTTGGATGCCGTTCTCTCGTAGCGCCTGACATAAACCTATACCAGGAGGGTGGCCTCATTTCGTTGCCAACTCAAGTAGAACGAGCTTTCTCCACGTTCCCAAAACAAGGGGTTTCCACATGTTGTGGTTCTAATGCGCTTACCGAACACGATTTGACCTCAATGATCCTCTTGGACGGAACGGACAATAGACTTGCAAAAGAATCTCGTCAAAGGTTACGGCTGACGATGACTTGAACAGGTGTTCAGAAATAACTGCTCGACGCCCGCCGCGGTGGCAGTGCAGTTCTGGGTAGGGCAATGGACCGCAGGGTTTACGAATACTTCGGCATACTGCTCGTGTCGTTGTACACTGGAGGTGTGACACCCTGCTGGCGACTTTCTCAAACTAACGTTTGTCACATATTAGAGCCCACCATACAACAGTCATCGGCAAAGCCCCAAGGGCAACGTTGCCCTTTTTGAATTGACTAGGCTTGCAAGAAAACAACCCGACATTTTTTCCTTGAAGTCTACAATTGATAATGGGTCATATCAACCATTTCACGACAAGTCAGTCTCATTTGTCATGACAAGGTGATCACCAGCATGTCATCCAGGACATTTGTTCACATTTTGTCACCAGAATGTCATCTAGAAAGAAATATGTACTCTTCCTCTGGAGGAGAAAAAATAGTTCTCGTGTGGAGAATCCCAGGGATTCCCTACAAACCAAAAGCACAGGCAACAGCTTGCACCTGATGCGCAGGTATCTCAGTCCATGCTCAACAGATATGGACCAATGCCATGGTACACCCCTGGGCTACCTCCCTCAAGTGCAGTGGGTCCAGTCTGGTGGCCACCAACGCCAACCAGCCTGCGGGATGCATATATGCCTCTGGCTCAAGTGACGGTGCTCAGGTAATGCTCCCCTCCTTGTTCTTAAGTAATGCTTCCCTCTTTGTGCTTAGGAAATGGTTCCCCTCCTTTTCACTCAGGCAATGCTTCCCTCCTTGTGCTTACAAAATGCTTCCCTCCTTGCGCTCAGGCAATGCTTCCCCGCCTTTACGCTCAGGAAATGCCTCCCTCCTTGCTCTTAGGACATGCTTCCCTCCTTGTGCTCCGGTATTGCTTCCCTCCTTGCGCTTAGGAAATGCTTCCCCTCCTTTGGGCTCAGGTAATGCTTCCCTACGTTGTGCTTGGGAAGTGCCTCCCTCCTTCTGCTTTGGAAATGCTTCCCTCCTTACGCTCAGGCCATGCTTCCACTCCTTTACGCTCAGGCAACGCCTCCCTCCTTGCTCTTAGGAAATGCTTCCCTCCTTGTGCTCAGGTAATGCTTCCCTCGGTTGTGCTTAAGAAATGCTTCCCTCCTTGTGCTCAGGTAATGCTTCCCTCGGTTGTGCTTAGGAAATGCCTCCCTCCTTGTGCTCAGGAAATGCCTCCCTCCTTGCTCTTAGGAAATGCTTCCCTCCTTGTGCTCAGGTAATGCTTCCCTCAGTTGTGCTTAGGAAATGCCTCCCTCCTTGTGCTCAGGAAATGCCTCCCTCCTTGCTCTTAGGAAATGCTTCCCTCCTTGTGCCCAGGTAATGCTTCCCTCCGTTGTGCTTTGGAAATGCTTCCGTGTGTATTTTTAACAATTGTCACAGTTGGCATGTCTGAGGGAACGACAAATGGGATCACAAGCCCCCTCACCCCCGCCATACCCGCCTTTTGCATTGTGCACATCCGACTCAAGTGCCACAGACCAGAGCCATTTATTGCCTGTGTGACTGTTAACTGTGCCAGTGGTAGCCTCATTGTATGCTAAAAATGACTGGCGACCAAATTGTTTCTGTTGCAGATTCTGCCTTTCCTCTCAATCAGACTCGGTCTTTTTGCGATTTGCAGATCATGTTTGCTACTTGCAACAACCAGAATGTGCAATGGTTCAACATTGCCAAGGACAGCTCGGGCCTCTTCAAATTCACCAATGTCAACAATGGGAAGTGCATGGATGGCTGGGGCCAAAGCACGGGCGGGCAGCTCAAGCAGTACAACTGCCAGAGTGGCACTCAAGCCAATCAGAAGGTACAAATCTGACTTCTGCATTGGCTCTGCAAACTTCGAGAGTGTCAGCGCAATGAAGTGAGAACCTCTGATATGCAGTTCAGGCGCGTGGTTTCAGCACAATGGGAGAGTAAATGTGTAGTGATTGTAAGCAGGTCATGCTGCAAGGCATGCATGCAGACTACACTAATGTTGGATGTTCTTTGAGCGGGTACGTGTTGGGATCGGCTTCTGCTGCAAGCACACGGGCATCAATATGGAGCCAAATGGGAGTATGGTCCCTTGCACATTCTTTTGCTTGGGCAGGGGCGCAGTACCACTGGGTAACCGATGACCAAGCAAAGAGTATGGGTAAGAACCGTGTGAGACGGACGGGAGTATGGTCCATGCCCATCCTCCCGTACATCTCACCCAGTTCTAACCCATACTCTTGCTTGGTCATCGGTTACCCAATGGTACTGCGCCCATGCCCAAGCCAAAGAATGTGCAGATCAGAGAGTGAGGCTGAGGCTAAGATTGTTCCTTAATGAAAATGATGCTGTATGAATTTCTTTTCCTTATCAAAAATGTGGTTCATGTATGTAACAGAGGCATATGTCGTTGGCGGTACATAGTCAGGCTGCCACGATGGGATGCTTTTCTCCCAGTTTATCTTGATATCCTGCAGTAGTTGTATACGCTCATAGGAGAGATGTATCCTGAAAACAAGGAGATAGTTAGTAACCCTGAATAACGATCGGGGGCGGGCCCTCATGGGGCAACGAGGGGCGTTTCGTTGTGGATAATGTCAAAATGGGAACTTAACTTTTCACGTGAACGAACATGAAACACACACACACACACACACACACACACACACACACACACACACACACACACACACACACACACACGGAAGCACACAAATACACACACACATGCACACGCACACACATATGCACACGCACACTCCCGCACACAGAAGATGGGTCATCAGTAAGTCTGTCCGATGGGTCTTGGGATGGAGATGCGTGCAGTACACATTGGAGTACACGAGGGCGGTAACGAGCTGTCCGTCCGACTGGTCATCATACCGCATAAAGATTGGCAGCCAGTGCGTCACCGTTTCCGACAGCCAGCTCATCTGGCAGGCCTGTGCTGGCGATAAGATGACTGCCAGCCAGAACTTCTTCATCCAGAATGGTATGTGTCCCCACTCGTCCCCCACCTCACTCCCAAATGGGTCCATCTACCCTCCCTTCTGCCGCTCATGTCGCCTTTCAAAGTGTACACACCCCACTTCAGGGACGCAGGCTTTTGGTAGTCATGTAGGTGTAAAACCGTTTCCTCTATGTGTCAACAATTCTTAAGTCCTTGTTTTGCTTGGAGAGGGCTGTCAGGCTCTATAGCCTTGAGGCCGTTCACGTGTGTTCTTGTAAAAGCGTGGCAATAAGTACTGAATTGTACCCCAGTAGTGCCAAAGGACCGGGGCACCGAAAAGATGATAATAATTGTAATGTGTTATTTTTGTAAACATAATTGTTGTCGGCCCAGTATTCCCTGGCGCAGGTGTGATGCTGCGTAGTAGTGGGTCTCTTCATGGTTGCGGTGTGTTTTTCCACAACTGGTGCTTTTCTGAGGCTGGGAATCAAACTGTCTCTCCTTGAGTCTGTCTCTCCCGGGCAACGCCCCGAGTCTTGAAACAATGTCCGTTTATAACCACGCGCATTGTAGTTGAATGTATGAAAGCGGTGTGTCAGCAGGTCCTCCCATACATCAGGAAATACCCCACGTGTATCCACCTTGCATACCACAAGTATGTACAACTTGTTATTTACTTTGTGCTGTAAGGGCCGTATAGACAGTTAAGCACAGGCAAGAGGTCTTCTGTGTGTCTGTCAGCCCTGAGTCACACTTTGAGGCAGCAATTCCCTTCAAAACAATCCGTTTCCAATGCAAATGTGAAGGCAGTCGTTTGATAAAAGGCCCTTCCAGGAGTCCCCCTGTCTGCTGGTGATAAAGGCGTCATTGCTAATGCCAAGGAAGCCTCGCAAGAAGGATTCTCAACAATGGTGGAAGGGTGAAAAGGTGTGTTAGGGGCGCAAAGGCTGATGAAACCCCACCCAGGCGGATGCACAGGGCTAGACACAGTGATATCCCAGGTTTAGATTTTGTAACATAAGTGGCACGGGGTATGGAGGGGTGACGGAGTGTGAGGGGGGGGGACAGGGGGATCGAATCCGCCCACCGGGGGGGGATGCACCAAGTACTACACGGTGAAGTCGGGAGACACCTGCTACATCATTTGGACCACCTATAGCCTTGACAGCAACACTTTCTACGCCCTGAACCCCGGCATCAACTGCAACAATCTTCAGATTGGGCAGCAAGTCTGTATCGGGGGCGGCGGCGGTCCGAGCCCGCAGCCTACTCTCTTGCCATTCTTTTTCTCCCCCTAGCCCTCTCACCCTCCCTCTTGTTTCCCCCCCTCTCACTATCCAATCCTCCCCCACCCACCTGCTCTCCTTCTCCGCGCTTCTCTGTGGCACGCTCGCGCGCATGTGTGTGTGTGTGTGTGTGTGTGTGTGTGTGTGTGTGTGTGTGTGTGTGTGTGTGTGTGTGTGTGTGTGTGTGTGTGTGTGTGTGTGTGTTTTCGCCCTCGCCTCATCTCCTAATCCCGGCCCTCCTCACCCTCTAACCGCCCCGCCCCCATCGCACCCATGTGCAAGAATTCACCTCTTGTGCTAACGCACAACGCGTGATTCCTTCCTTCTCTCTCTTCCCCTACAATAGGGATGGTGTTCCCTTGGCCTGGTTTCCTGTTGCATCTATGGTAGCAGATAGATTTTCCCCACCCCCCCCCCACCCCCTCTTCCAAGGGACAACATCATGGGGCAGAAAAATTGTTCACATCCTTTGCTGAAACTGCCAGATTTGGATGACTGTTGTAAGGACGTAGCTCCAATCTAATACGAAGCCAAATGAGCAGTAGGAGCAATTACAAGGAGGGCCTTGGAAAAGGATGGAAGAAGCCAAAACGTGTAGAGTGGCAAAGGCTAATCAAAGGTGCAGTGGCAAAGGCCAATCGAAGGGAAGGAACTTCTGAGTCTCTTAATTGCTGCAGGGCCAACTCCCTCACCTAGGCCCCCACCTCCGTCCACTCCAACTCCAACTTCCACTCCGCCAGCTGGATGCACCAAGTACTACACGGTGAAGTCGGGAGACACCTGCTACATCATTTGGACCACCTATGGCCTCAGCAGCGCCACTTTCTACGTTCTGAACCCCGGCATCAAGTGCAACAATCTTCAGATCGGGCAGCAAGTTTGTATTGCGGGCGGCAGCGGTGCGAGCCCGCAGCCTACCCTCCTGCCATTCATTCTCCTCTCCCCAGCCCTCTCAAGCCCGTCTTGTCCCCCCCCCCTCACTTTTGAATCCTCCCGCACTGACCTGCCTCTTTTCCCTGCCCTTGTCTGTGTTGCACAAGTGCGCGGGCGCGCGCACGTGCGTGCGTGTGTGTGTGTGTGTGTGTGTGTGTGTGTGTGTGTGTGTGTGTGTGTGTGTGTGTGTGTGTGTGTGTGAGTGTGTGTGTGTGTGTGTGTGTGTGTGTGTTGTGCCGCCTTCTCCTTATCTCCTATTCCCGTCCCTCCCTACCCCCTACCCCTCCCCCACACACCCATGTGCATGATATCACCCATTGTGCTAATGCAGAGCTTTTGATGTGGGGTTCCAACCTTCCTTTGCTCTCTTCCCCAAAAAGCCTGGAAAACAAGGGATGGTGTTCCCTTGGACTCTGTTTCTGTTGCATCTATGCTAGCAGGAGGATCCTGCCCACCCCCCCCCTGCCTCCCAGGGACACCATCATGAGGCAGAAAGATTGTTCACAATCTCTGCTGAAGATACCCTGATTTTGATTATTTTCGAGAGGACATAGTCGCAATGTGGTAGGAAAGCAAATGAGTACGAGGGGCAACTACGAGGTAGGTTTTTGGAAAAGATGGAAGTGAGTGGCAAAGGCCGATCAGAGGTACAGAGTGGTCAAGGCCTGTCAGAGGTAATGGAACTCCAATTGCACAAGTTACTGCAGAACCAACTCCCTCACCTCCTCCCCCTCCAACTCCTACACCACAAGCGGGATGCACCAGGTACAACATGGTGAAGTCGGGAGACACCTGCTACATCATTTGGGACACCTATGGCCTTGACAGCAACACTTTCTATGCCCTGAACCCTGGCATCAACTGCAACAATCTTCAGATTGGGCAGCAAGTTTGTATCGGGGGCGGCGGCGGTTTGAGCCTGCTGCCTACCCTCCTGCCATTCTTTTACATCTCCCCAGTCCTGTCACCTCCCTCTTGTTTCCCCCTCTCTCACTATCCAATCCTCCCCCACCCACCTGCTCTTCCCCGCCGCCCTTCTCTACGTTCCACAAGCGTGCAGGCACGCGCGCGCGCGCGACTCTGTGTGTGTGTGTGTGTGTGTGTGTGTGTGTGTGTGTGTGTGTGTGTGTGTGTGTGTGTGTGCGCGCGCGCGCGCGCGCGTGCCGCTGTCGCTTACCACCTAATCCCGTCCCTCCCCACACTCTTCCCGGCCTCCGCACACCCATGTGCAAGATTTCACTTATTGTGCTGACGCAGAGCGTGTGGTTTGGGTTTCCGACCTTCCTTCGCTCTCGCTCCCCCAAAAGCCTGGAATACAGGAATGGTGTTCCCTTAAGCTCTGTCCTTTTTGCATCTACAGTAGCGGATGGATCCTCCCCCCCCCCCCCCGTCCTCCCAGGGACAACATCATGAGGCAGAAAGAGTGTTCACATTCCGTGCTGAAAATACCAGATTTGGAGGACTTTTGAAAGGACATAGTCGCAATCTGTTTGGAAATCAAATGATCATCTGTTTGGAAATCAAATGAGCGGTGGGAGGAACTAGAGGGAGGGTTATGGACACGGATGGAAGAGACGGACTAGTTTATAGTGGCAAAGGCCGGTCACAGGCATAGAGTGGTAAAGGCCAATTAGGGGGAATGGAACTTCTGATGCTCTGATTCTTGCAGGGCCAACTCCCCCTCCAACTCCCCCTCCAACTCCCACACCGCCAGGAGGCCGGCCGTACCCGGAAATCATTGCCTACTGGGGCACCATGGGCGGGGACCCCACACTCCGAGTGGTAACTCCTTGGTCCACCTGTGTTTCCGTGTGTGTGTGTGTGTGTGTGTGTGTGTGTGTGTGTGTGTGTGTGTGTGTATGTGTGTGTGTGTGTGTGTGTGCATGTGCATGCATGTGTGTATCTGCGTAGGTGCATGAGTGTGTGTGTGTGAGAGGTATATGAGTGTGTGCGTGTGTGTGTGTGTGTGTGTGTGTGTGTGTGTGCATGTGCATGCATGTGTGTATCTGCGTAGGTGCATGAGAGTGTGTGTGTGTGTGTGTGTGTGTGATGTATGTGTGTGTGTGTGTGATGTATGTGTGTGTGTGTGTGTGTGTGTGTGTGTGTGTGTGTGTGTGTGTGTGTGTGTGTGTGTGTTTGCAATCATGTGCAGACAGCTGTTTTTTCCAAAGCAAGGGGAGAGGGAACTCAGAATGGCGCCAATGCCATCTGGTACCAAGTTGTCCCCTCTGGCCAACTGCTTCATGGGACATGCATCCTTGAATATCCATAGCTTGAAATGGTTCAGAACCCGTGCAGGCGTCTTTAAAGGACTAGTGCATTCCGTGCTGTATCAACCAGCTGCAGTGCATCAACGACTTGTACTGCATCAACGAGCTGTAACGTCTATTGAGCATTGGTGCATTCTGTGCTGCCCTGATTAGCTGTCCATGTATGCAACAGTTCCTGTCACTCCTGCTGCTAAGCGGTGTTTTGGGGGGGGGGGGTGTAGGCATGCGACCAGGGCTACACCATCATCCAGCTGGCTTTTTTGGCAAACTGGGGCAACTACCAAGACATCTCCCAGGTGCCAGCTTTAAACTCTGAGGGATGAATTCGACGAAGAGGGTCGGCCTGAGACACAGGCCAGGGGGGGGGGGAGGGGTGGAGGAGGAGGGAAGTGGAAAAGACATTTGGAGGGTGAGGGTAGGTGTGTATTTATGGCAAGATCTCTCTCTCTCTCTCTCTCTCCTCTCTCTCTCTCTCTCTCTCTCTCTCTCTCTCTCTCTCTCTCTCTCTCTCTCTCTCTCTCTCTCTCTCTCTCTCTCTCTCTCTCTCTCTCTCTCTCTCTCTCTCCCCCCCCCACCTCTCTCTCTCTCGATCCCCCTCCCTCCCTCCCCCCTCTCTCTCTCCCCCCCCCTCTCCACCCCCTCTCTCCCCCCCCCCGGTTTGTGTGGTGTGTGTGTGCGTGTGTGTGTGTGTAGGGGGGCGGGTGAGGGGGATGGAAGGGGGGGGATGCCCCACGGTTTGTGGAAGGGTCTGTGTCATACTTGTGTACAGTAGGACAATTGCAATATGCGGGCTTGCACTCAAAGAGATGGGTAGCAGGGGAAGAGGAAAAGGAGCAGGGACAAAATGCGCATTTATTTTTAAGTAACAACAATGCAACACGAAAACATAACACGGGAAATTGCCTGGCATTCCATGTCTTGACCAGCATGCACAACAGCAAATTGCACAACAGAGCAGGACTGCACAGTTGGGAAAGACAGTGAGGGTAAAGCAGGGGCGAGAGGAGGCAATGGCCAGATGCAGATAGATGCAGTGACTGCATTGGTCCAGGAGGGCGGTGGAGGACAAAAGTTGCGGTGTATGGTGGAGAACGACAATAAATCGAGCCTGCAGTTTAACTGCAGGATGGCGAGGAGAGGAAACTTGCTGACTTGTTTTCTTGGCAATGTTACCTCATTGAACATGATCACGGTTCTATGAATTGTTATTTTTTCTTTGTTTTTTGAATTTTGCAAGAAGTGTCCTCAGATGATGGATCTGAGTGTGGGTCCTGGTTGGTGCAGCCCCAAATCTACTCAGACAGCTGGGGAAACATTGGAAGAGACATTCCATACTGTCAGTCAAAGAACATCCGAGTAATTCTCAGTATGGCTGGCGCTAATGGCAATTACGGGTTCTCCTCTGTGGGAGATGCCCAATGGTAAGGAAGTGAACACATCCGGACCAGAGTAAGAGCTGTGTGCATGCTTGTGTGGTCTTGGAAACCCCTTGTACTCCCCCACTGATGCACACACACACACACACACACACACACACACACACACACACACACACACACCACACACACACACACACACACACACACACACACACACACTCACACACACAGACACATGCATGCATGTGCGCACACGTGTACATGCGCACACGTCCACTCACACACACATGAATCTAGTCATGCGCAATTACACGCATGTACACACATACGCGCACACACACGCACAAAATCACACACATATGCTCACACTCACACACACACACACACACACGCACGCACACAGACACACACACACACACCACACACACACACACACACACCTCACATACTGCACAAACTGGTATATGCCTCAGCCATACAACTACAAAGCGCACATGTTAAGTCCCAGAGCCCCTCTTTTTGTCTCCCGCTCCTCTGTCCTCCACATCCACTGTCCCTCTCGCTCTCTTCCTCACCCTCCCTCTCCGCGTTCTCCCCCTCACATCGTGCCCACCACCCACCCACCCTCCCCCCCCTCCACACACACACACACACACACACACACACACACCACACACACACACACACACCCACACACACACACCCACA
This sequence comes from Botryococcus braunii, assembly GCA_002005505.1. NCBI lineage: Eukaryota > Viridiplantae > Chlorophyta > Trebouxiophyceae > Botryococcus > Botryococcus braunii. Next base: position 295,267 of record KV908488.1, on the reverse strand, counting down.
CACACACACACACACACACACACACACACACACACACACACACACACAGAGGGATGGGAAATGTCAGAGTGAATGGGTGCTTAGAGCAGAAGATGGGGGGGGAGAGGGAGAGGAAAACATAAGTACTGCAAAGAAGCTCTAAATTTGTGTTAAACCTGTTTAAATTTGTGTTAAACCTGTTTAAATTTGTGTTAAACCAAATGATTGACAGTCTCGGGTGTCTGCACAGGACTGCTGACCAGATGTGGAACCTGTACATGGGTGGCACCTCTAACAAAAGACCTTTTGGGTCTGCCAAAATTGATGGTGTGGATTTCGACTTGGAGAAAGGCAATGGGCAATATGTTGTCGACTTCATAGACAGGCTTAATGGTAAGGCTCTGCCTCCCCCCACCCCCCCCCCCCGGGGGGGTATCAAAAAGGGTCGCTGAAAGGGCTGACTCCTCCCCTCCATAACAGACAGATCGTCGAAGTTGCCCCCCGCCCCAACAAAGTGCCTTCCCTTCCTAACCAACTGCTTTTGAAGAGGACCCCGCATTTGCTCCTAAACAGAAAAGGTCTTTAGTGAGGCTCCGTCTTCCCTCCTTAGTAGAAATTTCGTGAAGGGGCCCCAAATTCCCCGCAGAAACAGAGTGCCTTGAAAGGAACCCCACTCTTTCTCGCTCCCTAACAGAAAGGTCTTCGATTGGGCTCCTTCCTTTACCCCTCACACGAAGGAGCTTCAAAGCCCCCCCCCCCCCTCCCCCACCACCACCACCACCGCTGCGGGAGGCCTCACATATGCAAAGGGCCTGTAAAGGCGCCCCCGCCTATTCTCCTAACAAACAAGATCTTTGAAGGGGCCCTTTGCCCCCTCTTCTGGAACAAACTTTTGAGACTCCTTTCTGAAAAAGGACTTTGAAGGAGATCTGCCATCCGTTTTTGGATGAGGAATCTGTTGACTATCACGGTTCAGAAAGGAAAGGCCACCCATTTTTTGTACTGGTACAAAACATTGGCGGTCCACAGAGTTCCTTAGTGAAATGCATTGCAGAGGCCCCACCGTACCTGAAATAAAATCATTGTAGGAGGGCTAAAAGAGAAGCAGGACCCTTAAACTATTTTCTTTCTCCTGTTTCAAATTTGCTTCTGGTTCGATATGAGCTTGGGGCGTTGATATGGCTTGGAAACTGATTGTTGGTTCAGCCCGTTTACAAAGGGGAAACTCTTGCTGTGGCGCTCTGCTAGCTGACAGGATCCATTGCAGGGTCTTTGCACTCGCGCTAAAATCGCAAAGGAACAATGGACAGACGAAAACACACACACACACACACACACACACACACACACACACACACACACACACACACACAGAGAGAGAGAGAGAGAGAGAGAGAGAGAGAGAGAGAGAGAAGAGAGAAAGAGAGAGAGAGAGAGAGAGAGAGTGAGTGAGTGTCTGTGTGTGTGTGTGTGTGTGTGAGAGAGAGAGAGAGAGAGAGAGAGAGAGAGAGAGAGCGAGAGAGATTTTCTTATTTGCAATTAAGAGTGTTAGATCAGACAGACCGTAGCACTGCTCTGCACAAGCAGTTCTACGCAGAAAATCGTGAAGTGCTTCCTGTGCTCACCAGGGTACTACAGAAGCTCAGGGCGGGATTACTGGTTCACAGCAGCGCCGCAGTGCATCTACCCAGATGAATTTATGAAGAGCTTCCTCAACACCCGGGGCTCCCTTTTCAAGTATATCTTTGTCCAGGTATCTTTGCCTCTTCCAAGACATTGCCTAAGGCTCTGCCTTACATGGCCTTTTAGACTTGTGTTTTGCGCCCACTTTCGTTTTTCATGGCGACCCCATGGCCTGTTTCTATGGGAATCTTCCCAATTCCATGTGTCTACCTACGTGGAATACGCGTGAATGCACTTGTGGGCATTGCTCAGCACGAGAGAGAGAGAGAGAGAGAGAGAGAGAGAGAGAGAGAGAGAGAGAGAGAGAGAGAGAGAGAGAGAGAGCGAGAGAGTGTATGTGTGTGCGTGTGCGTGTGTGCACGAGCGCGTGAGCATGCCTGCTTGCCATGTTATGAAACAAACGCCTGGGCGTGGAGCATGCAACTCTGCTATGACTTTCCAAAGACTGGAGGCTCATCCACTCATCTGGACTGGACATTTGTCTGACTCCTTGTGTCTTAACTTCGGAAACATCTGCTTTGTTTAATGAGAGCCTTGTGACAACCAAATTTCTCCTCCTCGACTGTAGTAGCAGATTCGGTACTAATCCCATGGTGACGGTGCAGTTCTACAATAACAAACCATGCGACGGTAACCAAGCCAACATCATTAACAGCTTCTCCAAAGACTGGAGCCCATTGTGCGTTTCTCTACTTATGGAAACTGATAGAGCAAACAGCTTCCTCAATGTCCTGATCAAGAAAAAGGGGAGAGCGGGGAGTGGGGAAGAGTGAGAGGGCGGAAAGGGGGGGCGGCGGAGGAAGGAAGAGCGAGAGCAGAGAGGGAGAGGGAGGGAGGGAGAGAGAGAGAGAGAGAGAGAGAGAGAGAGAGAGAGAGAGAGAGAGAGAGAGAGAGAGGGAGAGAGAGAGAGAGAGAGAGAGTGAGAGAGAGAGAGAGAGAGGTGTGAGTGTATGCATGTGTCCGTGTGGTTGTGTGTCAGTGTGTGTGTGTATGTGTGTGGGTTGTGTGTTTGTGTGTGTGTGTGTGTGTGTGTGTGTGTGTGTGTGTGTGTGTGTGTGTGTGTGTGTGTGTGTGTGTGTGTGTGTGTTTGTGTCTGTGTGTGTGA
>KV908488.1:275000-282500 GCA_002005505.1 Botryococcus braunii | reverse complement strand
GGCACAACAGTCACGCTCTTCCCCAGAACTACCCCAGCGATGGCTTCTTGAATGTGGCCCCGCCCAATCTCTCAACTTTGACAGGGGCTCTACTTTGCGGCAAAGTGGTTTTTGACTTGAAACCTGGAGCTGCAGATCTTGTTTGCTACGTGCAACAACCAGAATGTGCAAAGGTTTAATATTGTCAAAGACAGTGCAAGTCTTTACAAATTCACCAACGTCAACAATAAGAAATGCATGGACGGCTGGGGCCAAGGCACGGGCGGACAGATTAAGCAGTACGACTGCGAGTCTGGCACTCAACCCAATCAGAAGGTGAAGCACAACTTGTTGCCAATCAGCATTGGTAATGAAACGTTCACACGACTCTGTAGCACTGAAGATTTGTGATGTGGCACCATCATACAAGCTTCTGTATCACTAAAGATGGCTATGTAATACCAGCAGACATTTCGGTATCTTAACAACAGATGTGACACCATCATGCAAGTCCCCAAATCATTTCCATCGGAATGTGACACTAGCATACAAGTCCGTACCATTGAAGATTTTATTTGTGAGACACCCCATATACATTTTCGTATAACGCCCTTTTTTCCCCAAATCATTTCCATCGGAATGTGACACTAGCATACAAGTCCGTACCATTGAAGATTTTATTTGTGAGACACCCCATATACATTTTCGTATAACGCCCTTTTTCCTGAAGGGCGGTATGTGACACCAATACACATGTTTGTACCAGTAAAGCCCCTTGTATGACATCCAAATATTAATGTGATAAGTCATCCCGCGATACACAGCTGAAAACCAGGGGAGCAACCACATGGACGCCCTAGTCTGGACTGCACAGGGGCATATGTTGGAAGAATAGCATGGATGCATGTCCACTGACACCAGCACCCCTCCCATAAATATCCTGCTCGGCCGGCTTGTCTTGCTGTTGTCCTGGTCTTACACGGCTTCAATCTTTTGCACCATGATTTGTTCATCTGCGGGTGCGACTGCATTGTCATGCTTGTCATTGCTTTCAAGAACTCTTGAAAACCCAATCCTGAATGTGGCCCCCACGGGGGGCGGGGGTGGGGAGGAGGGCACATGCCTACTCTCATTCAAATTTTTGAGCCCAACATCTTTTTCAGCTGAGTTTCAATTCTCTAGTTCCCCGCCCGTGACTCTCTGTCACTGACGCATATGGCCCATTTCACTGGCAGTTCACGCTGGAGTACACGAGGGCGGTGACGGGATGTGCGGCCGACTGGTCATCGTACCGCATAAAGATCGGCAGCCAGTGCGTCACCATTTCCGGCAGCCAGCTCGTCTGGCAGGCCTGTGCTGGCGATAAGATGACTCCCAGCCAGAACTTCTTTATCCAGAACGGTACACTCCCGCCCGTCTTCCTTTGCTCCCCTTGTTGTGCCGCACCAAATAAGCAAACCTCTGGCTCCTTCCTCAACAACGCATGCGTCTGTCTCTTCTTTCCGTCGTCCTCGTGCTTTTTAGTGGCTCTTCCTTGCAACAAGAGATCCCCACACCGCCCCTCACGCCACTCTCTCTCTCTCTCTCTCTCTCTCTCTCTCCTCTCTCTCTCTCTCTCTCTCTCTCTCTCTCTCTCTCTCTCTCTCTCTCTCTCTCTCACACACACACACCACACACACACACACGCACTCTCTCTCTCTCTCTCTCTCTCTCTCTCTCTCTCTCTCTCTCTCTCTCTCTCTCTCTCTCTCCTCTCTCTCTCTCTCTCTCTCTCTGTCGCTTGCAAGCACGCTTGCGAGGGTGGAAGTGCAGACTTAGTTAAGTTGTATTTACAATCTGATGCATGCACCCCAAGTGATTCTAATATGGGCTTTGTCACCTGAGAGGCTGCAATGCAATGCAAAAAGTCTGCTAGACGTTGGGAAAACGTCCCACTGCTCTGCAGCCAGATGCCCATCTACGCTGAATTGCACATGCTGTACTGCACTCGCTCGCACATCTCCCGTTTTACTGAAGCAAGTTGCCCCCAGCCCTCCAGTAGATACCGCTCACCACAAAGCAGCATATGGTCCACAGGAAATTACACAGGACACGTCTAGCTGCATTGCAATCCTGATGACACGTTAAGCTGTACTGCAATCCGGATGATACACGTCTTTTACGCATTTTCCCTGCTTTGGTGTTTGTCCCGGTACCCCAGGGTGGGCATGTGTGTCCCGGTACACCAGGGGTGGGCACCCACGCCTTTTTTCCACGACACGCTGGCCACAAACACCCACATCAAGCTGTACAAACGACAATTAAATCTCTTAGTGTTCTGCGCTGTACTGTTTGTCCGTTCTGCAGGTTCGGCTGGCCGCTCGCCCCCTCCTCCTCCTCCCCCTCCTCCTTCAGGAGGCGGCACCTGCCAGCCATTCGGGTATCTGACACCATCACAGTCTTATGCGGGGAGCGACACATGCAAGAAGGGCAGCAGGTATCCCCAGTACAGATGTTCTCCCCCCGTGACAACCTCAACAAGGGCGACCCTGACTGTGAATGACTTCTCCGCCGGTGGAGACGGGGGCGCGGAGTCCTACTGCGACGGCAAATTCCATTCCAACTCAGAGCTTATTGTCGCGCTGTCAACCGGCTGGTTCAACAACCTGGCGAGGTGCTTCAACCGCTCGGGCAGGTGCGTTTGCTCCCACCTTGCACCTCTCAAATGTCTCTGGGTGAGGGCTTGGACACCCGTCCGTGAAGCAATACTGCCCCTATCAGGTGTTCTGAAAGAGTGTCTTATGTGGAACCCTTGGGGTTCTCCCGTAACTTCCTGTGACTGAGTGACACTGTCCTTCACATACACACACACACACACACACACACACACACACACACACACACACACACACACACACACACACACACACGCACGCATGCTCAGGGTACATGTGAGGTCAATGGAAGTCCAAATGATCGAATCCAGTGCTTGCAAACATACACCATGCCTGCCATTGGACACGCAAGTGTTTGCGCCTACAGATGGGCACACATGCTTGTGCGTGCATGCAGGCGTGCGGGTGGGTGGGCGGGCGTGCGTGCGTGCGTGCGTACGTGTGTGTGTGTGTGTGTGTGTGTGTGTGTGTGGTGTGTGTGTGTGTGTGTGTGTGCGTGTACGTTTGTATCAGGTGTGCACACGCGTGTGTAGGTAAGTGTGGGAAATGGGGTGTGTGTGTGTGTGTGTGTGTGTGTGTGTGCGTGTATGTGTGTGTGTGTGTATCTCTCTCTCTCCCCTCTCTCTCTCTCTCTCTCCTCTCTCTCTCTCTCTCTCTCTCTCTCTCTCTCTATCTCTCCCCCCCCCCTCTCTCTCTCTCTCTCTCTCTCTCTTGTGTGTGTGTGGTGTGTGTGTGTGTGTGTGTGTGTGTGTGTGGTGTGTGTGTGTGTGTGTGAGTGAGTTGTGGAGGTTTAGATAATACTTTGTGTCAGTGACCCCCCCCCCCCCCATTTCCCCAGCAGGTGGCGCATTTGCATGTAACGGTGCACATTGCTTTGAACGTTCAAATACACTCAAAAGAGTTTTCTTTATGTATCTCTGGTTGTATGTGCCAGTGAGGGGAGGTGGAGGCACAGGTACATCCAAATCACGGCACCTCGCACAGGCAAGGTTGTCAATGCCAAGGTCGTGGACGAGTGCGACTCTGCCAACGGATGCGACTCCGAACATGCTTACCAACCCCCCTGCAAGAATAACATAGTGGACGCATCTTCAGCCGTGTGGAGCGCTCTTGGGATCAAGAAGAGCGACTCGGACTATGGATATATGGACATCACGTGGCGTGATGTTTGATTGACTCTGATTGCTGTGGTGGAAAGGCTGATAGGTTGGAAAAGGTTGTGCAAGAGAGAAACGGTTGAAAAGGTTGTTTTGGCATGTTGTTAGGCCGAGGCCACAGCGGATGCTGGAGGCTTCCCTAACAAGCGCTCCTTTATTCTGTGTCAGCGCCAGCACTCGGAGCAGTGTGGAAATAGCTTTGACGTAGCACTTGAACCCTCAACGCAGAATGGATCACTGATAGCCACATAGAAAGTTACGTAAAAGTGCGTTGGAGAAGGTAAAACCGGCATGCCTCGCAAGGCATCACTGTAGTTGACCCCCCCCCCATCCCCCTCCCCCTGCCCACCCCCAGCTGGGTCTGCAGATCTAGCTGCCGGTTTAAGCTTCTATAAAAGTGCGAAATGACTTTGACCTTTGACCGACCTTTGAAGACAAACGTTTGAAGATGAATTGTATCTGCAAATTGCATTGCTGTTAGCCTGAGCAAGACATTGCCGAGACTAAGAGACGTGTTCTGCTTTGCTATTAGTGAATTTGTGCTATGCACTCTCAGTTGGAACGGCTTGGAGAAACAGTATGAGGGACATAAGCTTTGCTTGTCGTGCTGCTTGTTGATACACGTGGATGCATGCCATAGAGCAGCCCAGCCAGACTACGTTTGCAGATCCCCATCTGCTTTGGATAGTAGCAGTACAATTGTACTACTACTATTTGCAATTCGGGTTGCATTCGAGCTTGAATTTGCCGGATGGAGACGTTACCTTGCGAGTCCACGTGACGCAGTTGCTCAGTTGGAGCCAGTGATACACCGGCTATGGTGTACCGGCCATTGTAGCTATTATTGTTAACATTAGCAGTATTTAAGTAGCAAGCACCATTTTTTCTTACACCAGATTGTCTGGGCAGTGTTCGCTGTGCCATGATTAGTGGCCTTTGTTCACGTAGTACCAGAGCGTAAGACCAATTCTCAATCAGTTGCAAATTATATTGTTGGTTTTTCAAGGCCAGTGAGGTGACAATCCACGCCGTGCGTCTGCTAAGGAAACAGTGCTGGAGTATGTCAGGAACTTGGGCCTGAAGTTTGTTGTTGTTTGGCCACCCGAAGTTGTCAGGGTCTCTTCTAAGACTCTTAATATTTAGGGGCCACATTATGTTTACGTCCTTTATAATTAAAGGCCACATTATGTTTACGTCCCACCAAGTGGCATAATTAACATTGCAAGTGGCGTTAATGCAACTCTGTGCTGGTTCCGTATGGCCCACAGGCGTGCAATTAGATTATGCTTCACCTTCAGTCTAAATCTCTGGTGCTCTTAAAAGACCGTCACCCCTTATTAAAGTGCCATATTGCAGCCCGTAGGCACCGACCTGCAGTGGCCTCTTGTAAGAGTTGATGCGATTAGCGACTCCTATAAAGTGCTAATCAACCCCCCTCCCAAGCCCACTTAAGCTTCCAACCTACCGAAGCTTGAAGATTCACGGTCCCTTCCACGTCAGCCTGCATTAGTTACCTTGTTCTTGGCAAAGCGTGCAATGGCTTGTTGGGTCAGGAAGGCATGAACTTTGTGCATCTATGCGTGCGAGTACTTCAAGAGACTTCTGACTCCTGATGCGAAGCATTAAATCTTGATGCGAGTTCACAATGTCAAATGTTAAGGCTTGCAGGTGGTCAGCCTTGAGGCGGTCTTGAACCTGTTTGGGCTCAAAGGTCCTCGACGGCATACCTCTTGACTAGCCGTACATTGGAGCTCTTCTCTGCAAGGCACATGCACGTGCTCTATCAGAGTATTGTACCCTGAATTCTTCGAAGTAACAATGCCCGTACGTCCCTGTGCACACAGCCAGAATGGCCCATGTTGGCCATGAACATTCCTCTTTCATTGGGCATTCACATCAACGGACGGATGACCGCTTTCCAACAATTACCTTCTTTTTGGGTTTGCCAGGGATCAGGCACAGTCGTTATGTGTATATACGTACATATGAGGTTCACAACCTTGTGCTGAGGTTGCGACCTAGCTTCGTCGCCCAGATGAAGTCCCAGGAATACGTATTCCTGTATGCGTAGTGTACACCACAACCACAACTTCCTTCGCTTCTTATACACCACAACGACAAGTTCCTTCGCTTCTTATATAGCCTTGCTAGGCGGCGCAGAGTGCAGTTGTGGTGCTACGTCAGCGATGTGCACCAGGCGTGAACACATAGAAGCCACCCCCCGCCCCCTCCCCCCCCCCCCCCCCCCCCACACACACACACACACACACACACACACACACACACACACACACACACACACACACACACACACACGCACGCACGCACACCCCCCCACACACACACACACACACACACACACACACACACCACACCCACACACACACACACACACACACACACACACACACACACACACACACACACACACCATCACGGTCACATGCACGTGCTGTGCCAAAGACAGACTGACGTCTCAAAAGTTGAGCATACAGTGGTGTTAAAGTAGGCATTACACAGTAGGGACCCAATTTTTTATTTGAAAAGTTTAGGGTGGTTTGCACCGTGGATTGCAGGCGTGCAATCCACGGTGCAAGCCACCTAATTAGCTAAACATTTTCAATTTCATTGAGGTCATATTCTTCGAGGCTTTATACTTCTTTATGGATTATACAATAACGTCAAAGAAATGGTGGCACCCCCATCTTTTCGCCGTTAACCCAAATTTGCAATGCCCGTTGCACACTTTTGTGCCGACAACGTGAAAATTGGCCAAGAACCCTCCAAGTGGGAAAGAAGGCAACCAATAGCACTTATTTTTGATAAATAAATGCTAGTCAGGGTTGCCACCTGGTGGCAACCTGAAAATAAATATAAATCAATAGTTCCTGGAAATGGTGCCTCCTTGGCAACTACCCTGTTTGCACCAATTGATGCACTGACTGTTATGTGTATTGAACAGGAGCTGAGCGCATTAGTGTTGAAACGATGGTGGTCCCAACAGCGCTTCGGACACGTTCGCTTGAGGATCTCGAGTTGAGACAGCAGAATCCCGGATGTAGACTACGTCATGTAGTACATCATGCACGCTATTTATGTAGCTCCTTGGCGCGATGTTCAAAGTTCCGATGTAGCTGCTCAGGGACCTGATTTGACCTCAACGTTTCTCGTCGGCCTAAGGATCTATTATTCTCGTTGTTAAAGTATCAGTACATGTAGGAAGATTCTCTGAACCGTCAAAGATAATCTGCCACGCGATATTTGTAGCTGACTTGATCCTGGGTGCGTCCCTTTTGCAGAAAATTACTCTATAATACACCATTTGGACGATCGTGCCTATTTCAGGAATGATAATCCTTCCATTCCTTTCAAAGTCAAGGTTAAGGGATTGTTTGCTTCGTTTTACCATTATCAAACGCACAGTCGTACGATTGCCCTTGTCTTGTACTCGTACGGAAGCTGCTTAATATGTTGATTGTGACCACCATCGGTATTGAAGCTTTATAACCTTCGCAAAGTTCTGGTTAGTGTAATGAATTCGACTGTCCACCACTGAAACCTTCATGGCAGGTTTCCAGAATACACCCCGAAAGTAGGAGGCTTTTCAGGTTTCCAACAACAGCCATATACTAGGAGTTCGACCCATTTTTGAGGATCATGGGTTACAACATGTGTCTCTACGTTGGCGTGCTGCTAGCGTCGCTCGAAGC
>KV908488.1:260000-265000 GCA_002005505.1 Botryococcus braunii | reverse complement strand
TGCCTTGTCATATTGTGCAGATACCTGGCCCGCTTCACGTAAACAAATACATAAGCTACATTGCGAATAGTTGTCGACATGCATGCATATGCATGCATACATAAGCTACATTGCGTATATACATATAGGTATAGACATGCATGCGCATGTCGACAACTACATGCAATGTAGAGTATGTATTTGTACATATGCCTATGTATTTGTACGTACTTGTACACGTGTATAAAAGGATATCTAATTAGTCATTATCATATCGAAAATTTAATATAATGATCAGAGAACGCTGTCGCGTAAGTAGGTGAACCAACATACAGGGTTTTTTAAAACAACGGTCTATCCTATTATGTTGTGCTGAGACCTAGGTCTGGCCGGCCGGGCGCCCGTGTCACAAGAACAAATACATAAGCTATAGTGCGGATAGTGCGGTAAGGATATGTGGTTACTCATTATCACATCAAAAAACTAGTATAGTGCTTAGAGAACGCGCGTTCTCTATGCGCTGTCGCGTAGCATCTATATGTAGCATCTCTGCTCCGGTACCATTGTTCACAATGGTTAGAAAATGTGTGTCGCATGCCGACAGATAGGCTCCCCCCTAACAAAATGTTTGCAGACATTGACATTGACATCGATGTCACATTGCAGACATTGACATTGACATCGACATCGATATCGCGGTCCAAGGGGTAGACCTCAAGCGACATTTAAAGCGTCAATCCAAAAGGAGAATGCGGATTTGTCAGAGGAAGAAGGCCTGCGTGGAACATTAAATGAATGGTGGGACTTGTGTAGAAATTGTATGGATTGGATGGATCTCATAAGTAAAAGGGCATACATGCACATCTAGTGATTGTGACCGGTGATGCATTACCATATGTGTAACATCCAGTCATTCATTCATTCACTTGTCTACGAGGAACCCTCCAACTAAGGTGAGATCTCCCGAGATTCTGAGCTATGGTCTGGACAGTATACTGTAGTACGCATGTTCGCCGCAACCATCGAAACCACCAAACCTTCAAAGAAGATTGTTCATCCATGCGGTCCACCAGGCCAACAAGAATCCACAACTGCAGATACATGTGCATATCACATATCGTGGAACATAGGCCCTCGGTTTTGGATGTACGTACGTGTGCATACTATCGATATATATCGATAGTATGCACATATATGTGCTCGATCTAGAAGTCTCACACCCGTGTATGCCCAAGAATTCATGCTTCGTCAAGACATATATATGATATATGATATATCATTCACTAAGTTGTTTCATGTACGACTAGTAGTATGCCATCGCGATTACTATTGCTCCACTGAAGATCGACAAACTTCTGTCTAAAGTTCAAAGCCTCCATAGATATGTACATGGCTTACGGTACAAATCGTATGTGCACATGTACATGGTACCATGCATGCCACCTATGTATGTAGTCCCACTGTACAAATCACAACCTTCTTATAAGTTTACGCATTACATGTGAATGTGCACAGCCTTCATTGATACGCTCGTTGCTTTAGCCTTCCTTGGTACAGGCTTGGCCGTAGATTTCTTTTTGGCCGGCTTCGCCACCTTCTTTGTGACCTGATGAGTCTGTGCAGCCTTCTTTGCTGGTGGCTTGGCAGCAGGTTTCTTCGCCACAGCCTTCAACGCAAAGCACAGACTTCATCATTACACCGAGGAGAACACACACACACACACACACACACACACACACACACACACACACACACACACACACACACATACACACACACACACACACACACACACACAGGCGTACACGCGCAAGCACGTGGACACGCACACATGCACAACCACAAGCACACGCCAAGCCACGCACGGGCGCAGTTACACAAGCGGACACATACCGTGGGTATGTGACATACCCACCACCCCGCATGGTGCGCCCTCTCACACACACAACGTTGTTAACACTCACACACACACACACACACACACACACACACACACACACACACACACACACACACACACACACACACACACACACATACATACACACACAAGCACACACACACACACACACACACACACACACACACACACACACACACACACACACACACACACACACCCGCACACACTTGCATTTCTCGGTTTTCTGGCTCATCCCCTTGTACTGAACCTTAAAATTTTAAGGTTATTTTCTAAAGACTAACCAACTTTGGTTTTCCATAAAGTATCAACTCCTCTGCAAAAGTACCATGCTAGCGTTCTCGCCACATGATGGAATCCATCATGATGGATTCCATCATGTGGACTTGATGATCATCAAGTCCACTATATTGGTAATATCCCTGCCAAGGATTTATGTTTACCGACTGGCCAGTGGAAGAGAACAAAATAGAGGATTTGGGCTATTAATCCATATCGCACCAACCTGAACGTGTGGGGTCGGTCCAACAACATGAATTCATGTAAGTTGATGTCATTCCACTGGGATGAGCTACTACAGACAGGTTAGGGTATAAGTTCCCATCGTTACAACCTTACACCAACACCTCGACAACCTGTCACAATTGTTTGCAAACACCTCGAAAACTTGGCCCGAAGGTAGATATTTAAACCCCTACGTTGGTGTATACATGATTAATTACTACTCCTACTCAGTCGGTTCTACTCGTACACATACGACCTTCAAAGGTCTTGTCTAGTCATCAACAGCCATCGGACATCAGATAACAATATTGTTCTCCTTTCCATTAATTTTCTCCTCCATTTTTCAAAATGACGCTTGCGGGGTATTCCCAATCTCTTTCCTACCTTCGACTTTCCTTTCGTCGGAACGGAGGGAGTACGACGTTCTCCATATGAGAGATTTTCCAAGCGCAGTCCATCCAGTTCAACAAGGTTTCTTCTGAAGTATTTCATAACTGTTTGTTCTCAACGCACTGCCTTGACTGCAAGGTGTCATAACCAGGAATACAGTGACAATTCGTGCACGTCGGGCTCTGCCACCCGAATTCAGTCAAAGAAGAACATGAATGATTTCATCAGGATTTTTTCAAAAATTTAAAAATAAGCAGTTGGCACAGCACACTTGCAATTCCGTGAAATCACCTCCTTCGAATTTATCCGGTCGACCGCTGGCCAAAGTACCCACAAAAAAAAGTTTGAAGCGCAGAGGAATCTAAAAGAATGGTCGTTACAGCGAAAATTATGAAGATTCAGGAAGCCACAGGTGTCCGGACCAAAAGGTTTAGGGTCAAAAGCAGATGGGCTGCTGAAACGTTCGATCCCAGGTTCCCGAACCAACAATGAACTGGTTCCTCGGAAATGCCGATCGGCACTCCACGGGACTCCCGTGACCGCCAACTAGTACCTGGCACAAACGCCAAACCCATTGGAGAGACTCGAGCCGGATCAACCCGAATGTCCGGATCTCCGGTGTTCCGTCGTTCATGGTCCGTATGATTACCGTTGTCGATGGGGCGCCCAACCTCGTAATGTACCAGTGTGTTCCAAATCGAAACGTACAGTCTATTGGCCTTAAAAATTTCATGCTTTCTTCAGTTCGCACATTCACCAGGATTTTGCTGCTTTTATGTGAATGTTTCGTTGTGGTTAAGGGCGCTTGAAGTGCAACGGTCCCATCTATGTTGAGCGGCCTTGCAGTGGTATCACGGCATTTCATCAGCTCAGTGTGCCTTCATTTTGATAGCAGCGTCTCATCGCGTCTCATCGTTCCCGTTTGGAGCTTTTTCACGAACAGTGTTCAAAGCACTCCTCCCTTTTTTTGAGTCCCTTGCAATGATTTTCCCAAAAGCAGGAATGGGAGAAATTCCAAAGCAAAAATCCGCAAGTAAAGAAGCTCCGTGGCGCAGAAGGGAAGTGAGTAGCAGAGCGGAGTAAGGTCCTAGCTCGGTGCTCGCCGGAATTTGTTAAAGCAGCCGTAGGTCGTGTTTGCCAGGGCCGTCAGAACATCTATCTAGAATTTAAATTGTACGTTCTCTGAGTTCGGTATGGCTTTTGCTGGAAAGGACTTTGGAGAAGATGACGTCGTTCATCAACAAGTATGCGAATGACAATCGGGTGGGTCATCAAGCCTAAGATGAACTCATTAAACGGGATCAGTTTTTTGGATGAACGTATGGGGCTGGATTCACTACAGTTCTCACATATATGTCTAGGACTGAGTTCCTTTGGCAGACTCTTGGGGGGTTTTGCTATTAGAGGCCTCTAACAGGTTTACCTGCACTTGTCACTGGCATTAACTGTTAGCGCTGTGTACGAGGGCATTAGTGACTGAGCAAGATTCACACGATTGTGCTGAAAGGTAGCACTGGTCGTTTATCCTGGGCGAGGGTTCTATTACAATGCTCCTGAGCAATTTGACGGCCATCCTGTGTGACCATCCCGCTGTTCGTAGGCGAAGGCAAGACAAACAAAATGGATAGCAGACCTAGTATACGCTGTTGTGCGCGATTGTGCATTGGAGAACAAGACTTTGGCATTCAAATTGGTGAGGCATATTTACAAGTTGTCTTAGCGGGAACTTCTGGCAGTGGGGGGTGCCGACGTGCACTTTGTCTCCTTGCCCCTTTCACCTTAATTTCCGGGTACAGGCTATCCTTCCTTCCCCAAGAACCTCCCCCCGCCCCCCAACCACTCCACCCTCCCGACTACCCTCCCCCCCCCTCTCTCTTCCCCCCCTCTCTATTGCGTGCGGGCGTAGTTGTCAATGCGAGGGGTCTCAAAATGGGCCATGCAGCGTAATGCCGTTCAGAGACTAAGGGGATAACCAATGTTGGTACGATCACTTTGTGAGAACTGCACTGTCCAACAATGTTAACACCACCCATCCAACTTAACTCCCCCCCCCCCTGCGCGTGCCACACTCGCGCGGGTGCGCGCGCGCGCGGGCGCACACACACACACACACACACACACACACACACACACACACACGCACGCACGCACACACACACACGGACGCACGCATGCGCGCGCGCACGCACACACACACAACCACACA
>KV908488.1:215000-257500 GCA_002005505.1 Botryococcus braunii | reverse complement strand
GTCCTTCACCTCTTTATTCTATGTACGGATCCTTCGAAGGAATTCCCCTGTCCCATAGAGGCATGCTCCACGCATCTTCCTCTCGACCTCCAGGTGTACAATTTGCCGTATTTGTCATAATCTTGTTTTTGATGCCTAAGGCTGCGTTCACAGTCGTGGTGGTACGACTTGCTTGCTTGAGCTTACGTCAACTTCCTCCTCCAGGCTCATAAGCTTACGCGCAAGTAATTGCTTGAGCTTACGTCAAGTAATTATTATAACATTGATTGGCGCTAGGAACTTTCCGTCTTTCAAAAAAATAGTTTGAATTTTTCAGCATGCATATTGGATATTTCTCGATGTGCTTACCGTTTTTCCTGCTCTCTCTGCTCCCAAACGCTACTACCAACAAGTCATGATCACGAGAGGCTGGCAACCACAAGTCAGCCCTGTCCATGCTGCCTTCTGGGTTACTGCGACAAGGGAACCTTTTTTTTCTTGTTCTTCTTTTTTTTTTCTTTTTTTTTTTTCTTTTTTTTTTTCCGGCCTGCTGGCGAAGTTGCGCTCCAGCCTGCCAATGTCTAGGAACAATCGTAAACCCCAACGTTTCATCAAATCTTCTATCCTCGTTTTCTCTTGAGAGGAAGAGAAAGCTTCTCTTCCTCTGCCCCGCCTCGTTCCTCATGTTTTTCTGCATATACATGAAAACTATCGTTTCTTCTTCTTGGCCCAGCTCCTCCTCCTCCTCCTCCTCCTCAGAATCATACACTCATCTTCTTCTTCCTCTTCTCGTCTTTACCTCTGCTTCCGGATTGCCTGCTCATTGTTGTACAACTTCAGATGCACGACTTGAAAAGCAGTGCATCTTCCGTGCACATGCTGAGGTTCACTTCGGTGGGCCCGCTTCTATAACTATCATGGCAGCGGACTTTCTTCAACAGAAGCCCGGCAAAAAAGTTGGGGGGGGGGGGGGATGTTCCTTTCCACTACCTTTCCCTTGCAGAATCATGGTCGACATTGCGGCTGTGTCAAGAAGGGAGCTGCTTGCACTCGGCGGTCCAGGAAAAGGCGGCTTTGGAAGGAACGCATATTCGTGCTCGTCACCAGCTCTCGTTAAGAGTCGCGACCCTGAAAGAGGAGCTGGTCAAGACCCAGAGGGAGCTCCGAGCTCACCGCCTGGCCATGCCAAAGCCTGGGTGTCAGCAACAGGGGCGCCTTGTTGCGAAGGAGAACGTGGGCTGTGACTTGGACATGTTGGCTGCAGAGGAGCTCCCCGTGGCTGCCAAGCAAACGAATCCTCAGGTGCACCACTCAAACCTCAACTTATGTGCGCCAGCACATGCAAATGAAGCATGGTGTGCGGTAAAGACAGGCTTCACTCTTCACTCTAAATGACTGATACATTTCGCTTTTACCTTTACATGAAGCAAGCGGTTCTGTGGAACTCCCCCTGTCATGTCCCTGGTCATGTCCCACGGCCACGTCTGTCCATGGCCGTGTGGGTACCGCGTACTCACACGCAGGATACGTGGCTTGCGCTTAGGATAAGCTTCACATCTAAGTCCAATTGAAGCAAGCGGTCAAATTTTTGTTATACCTACGATGACCGCGCCATCGAGAAATTTCACTCAGATCCAAGGCTTGGACTCGAAGCATAGACCCCAAGCTAACTGGTGGCATTTCACTTGTCTTAGAGAGTTCGTCCTTTTAAGTACACAGGGAAGAATCCAGAAGCCCGCACGTTAACTTGAGCATGTTTTGCACGTTTAGAAGAAAGAGTGATGCCTATCCTACCCGCACACCATAAATCCGTCATGCGGGCCAGAAACTAGAGGCAATAGTGAAAAAATTCCAGATATGTTGAGAGAAGGGGGAGGGGGGGAGGGCATATTGTGCACGTTTGCGATTGAAGCCCGATCGTTCCCACACCCACCGCCCCCCCTTTCCGCCGCCCCTCCCCCCTCGCTGTCAGTGGTCTGTATGTGTGTGTGTGTGTGTGTGTGTGTGTGTGTGTGTGTGTGTGTGTGTGTGTGTGTGTGTGTGTGTGTGTGTGTGCCTGCGTGTGTGTGTGTCTGTGTGTGTGTGTGTGTGTGTGTGTGTAAGAGAGATCTCTCCTACACGCACACACACACACACACACACATACACACACACACAGACAGACACACACACACACACATACACACACACACACACACACACACACACACACACACATGCACGCACGCACACACACACACACACACACACACACACACATGCACGCACGCACACACACACACACACACACACAGAGAGAGAGAGAGAGAGAGAGAGAGAGAGAGAGAGAGAGAGAGAGAGAGAGAGAGAGAGAGGAGAGAGAGAGAGAGAGAGAGAGAGAGAGAGAGAGAGGGAGAGAGTGTGTGTGAGTGTGTGTGTACGGGTGTGGGTGTGCGTGAGAGAGGGAGGGGAGGGGGAAGGGAGGGAGAGGGAGAGGGAGAGGGTGGGGGCCGGGTGGGGATGTGAGTGAGTGGGTGAGTGGGCGGGTAATAGGGAAATCCTGCCACCGTGGGCGAAAGAGAAACGGCCCAGTTTGGCCTCTTGGCATGTGCAGGGGGACTCTCGAGCTGTGAGAGCAAGGCTCGATGACAAGCTGGCTTGCGGCCACCGACATCCGCTGAGCGCAAGGGAGTGCCGTGGCAGTCCAAGCCCTCCAGCTAGGGGTGCAAGCAACAGGAACACTTCAGGCACCTCCACACATGACAACAATGATATTCCAGAGGACCGGCCCAACTCTGGCCGCCGGTCCGCTTCCTTAAGCCCAGGGAGGCCCTGCCCCAGCCTACCCTTGGAATGCGCTAACCGCAAGGCAGTGCGCAACGCCAGGCCAAAAGCGAGCGAAGGGCAGCCTCGAGCCCTCAGGGATGGAAGCAGCGGGAATCCCCCCAGGCCAACAGCCGCAACCAGCACAGGGGTTCAGACCGGGGATGAGGTGTCACGTCCCTCTTGTGACATCTTCAAAGACTGCCACCACGGGCCGAGGGTGCTCTTCAGCGTTTCTTGATGGATCCAATGCTTGGGATGTTCACAACAACAGGCTGACCAGCAGCACGTGGATGTCGCCATCACGCCGTATGATTCCCAAATCAAGCTCCTCCGTGTTTTCTCCGACCCAATGATACACGGAAGAGGGCTGGAGATCCAGTCAGGATCCCCCTGTGCAAGAAGATATGATCCAGCTCTCTTCTAGCTATCCGTTTCTGGATCACACCAAGTGTTCATGGATCGATTGAACTTCCTTGCAGACTTGGCAGGGCCCGCCGGCTCATCGGCGGGTGTGAGGACTTGGCCAGTAACGGTGTTAAACATCAGCCATTATGCCATGGGAGGCATGAACTAGATCAACTTCACTTCCTCTGTACGAATCGTCCTTCCCCCCCTTTTTTTTTTTTTTTTCATCTCTTAGACACATATCTTGTCGGCACATACCTGGCTTCCCATAAAGGGGGCCCTGGAAGCATACCAGTCGCCCCCCCCCCCCCCAAGAGAGAGAGAGAGAGAGAGAGAGAGAGAGAGAGAGAGAGAGAGAGAGAGAGAGAGAGAGAGAGAGAGAGAGAGAGATATATATATATATATATATATATATATATATATATATATATATATATATATATATATATATATATATATATATATATATATATATAGATAGAGAGGAGGGGGGAGACATGTACAGAGAGAGGGGGTTGGAGAGAGGGAAAACGAAGAAGAAGGAAAAATCCTAGAATCGTGTTTGAAAGAAGAGTATGGATCCCCGTGTCTTCATAGACAAGCACGGACATTGACCCTACCAAATCTAGCCTGGATCCAGTAGAGACCCCATGAGTCTCCTAATAAACATTTGCCGTGGCCTACCTCAGGCACGCACACGCACATGCACACGCATGCGCGCGCGCGCGCGCGCGCACACACACACACACACACACACACACACACACACACACACACACACACACACACACACACACATTCCGGCTCCGAACGAGAAGGCGCTCCCACGCTAAACCAAGCCAGGCATGTAAGAGCAAATCAGTCTGCGCTTTGACCCATTTGGAACAAACGGATGGTCAATCTTCGATTCACAAGAAAATGGCGCGTTGAACCACACTAGCAATGCCGTCATTGCTTAAATTCGAGGGTGGGAACGGCTGATAGGCCGCTTTTGACAAAGATATTGCTCAGCTACGGCGCCACCAGCAAGACACTTTTTCACTTCTACGCCTTGCAAGTACGCCGATGGACGCATCTGTGAGAGCGCAAGCCGGGAGCATCTCCAACCAACGGCTTAATGTTGTGGAACGTTATGGGTGGGGCAGCACAGATGTTATCCTTCAATATTGTACATAAATGTCGATAGACGTGGCGTTTCCTCCATGGGACATCTACACCCAGCGGTAGTCAACTAGCAACTAGACAGCACTCATTCAGAATGAGGCAAAGAAAAAACGTGTGGGTGTTCCACACTTGGAAGCTGACGTCCATACAGCTTCGCTGCCCGAAAACTACAGCCGAAAGAGTGGTGCTTCAGTTTCACTGTGTTCGTCACGTTTGTACTTCAGCACAAATGAAAACGTGCCCGAGGTACAACAAGCTACCCCGTGGTCATCTTTGGAGCAAGATTGGCCCCTTCAAAACTGTACAACAATCCCCCTGCAATGGGGGCAGCAGTTCAGGCTCAGCCTCACGCGCACAACCTCCACCACTTTGATTCCAGCTAAACAGCAAAAAACAAACCTAACTTTCTGCATATGTAGTTAGGACTCCGGTTGGGTATGTGACACTGGCTGAATGCATTCAAACAAACCAAAGAGGCATGTAATAGAAGAAACGCAGATCCTGCACACATTCCTGTCTTCGGCAATACTCAAAGCCAGTGCATTGGGGTTTGGGCCTCAAAACCAAGAGATCCCAACCCGCCTGCAAGTCGCGATGATGTATTCTGGAATCCAAAAGCATCTATACTTGCACATGGGACGGGTAAAACTATTCAAACCCCTCATATTTTCGAACTTCGTACAGCACAGGCGGAAGGAACACACAACAACTATCCCAAGGCCAGAAGCAACACTGCGTGGCATGCCCCGTATTGATCTGGCCACAGGAATCTTGATACACATGTACAGACTTCTTCAACCATTCGGCAAGCTCGCAGCATCATTGAAATTGACTACCGTTTGCGGGATGCCGAACGCTTACCGCTATCTCTAGCTCGGTTTGTGTTGAGTTCAGGAGTTCAAGTCCTTGCACAGGCTTTCGTGGCCTTTCACTCACTGCACAGAGCCGGAACTGAAGAGGCGTCACCTCCCTCCTCACTTCCAGGAAAGGTTACCGGCCAAAAGTGCCCATGCAGTTCAGGAAGATTCCGTCAAGACCCCAAAGCCATCAAGCCGTGGCATGAAAATTCGTAGGCGCAAAGCTAAGAGCACAGCCATCTGCAAAATTGTTGGCCCCGGCATGCGTTCGGGCCAATCAGGAAGGCTGTATTCTAAGCAATCACCAGAACAAGGCCATCTGGCAATCACCAGAACAAGGCCATCTGGCAATAACCATTACAAGGCCACCTGGCAATTGCTCTTTTGACCTCAGCCATCTTCCCTTAACCCCTCCTAGCCTCTGGCCTGGCCAACATGCACAAGCGAACAGCACTTAAAACGCCCAAAAACATGAAAAGCGGCACTCGGACTCTCGAATACAGTTTTTGAGCACTGCCAACCCCTCCTCTTTCTTGTTCCAACATTCATAACCGCCAAAGACCACGCCAGCTCAATTGCTTCAGGAAAAGCGCCTTCTTCCTTCTATTCTGACTTAGACTTGATAGCGCAGCATATCCTCACCGCGAACCATGGATCCTACATTCTCATTTGACTGCCAAAAAAAAGGACAGCTGTAAACTGAAATTAAGTCAATCCTTTCCAAAGCCTTTCCTCCTTTTCTTGCGCACGGCCTTCCCCTCCAGGTTCCAGGGAGCGTGGCTGCAAAGGGGAAGGGCAACTGTGTCCAAGTGGACGGAGATACAAGAACTCCATGCAGACCACCCAGGGGATGCTTGCTGATACGTTCTGCTTGCCAGAAAAGCGAGTACGTGAAGAGTAATCCTTCGAAGGGAACAACGATGTTTGGGTCAGTGGAGAGCAATAGAGCGGCCACCATTGCGCTCAAGAGACAGGGTCAGTGTGGCAAGCCCCGATGCCGGCCCTGTGAACTGATATTCCCCCACAACCCAACACCTTCACAGCAAGGGAGGGACGGAAGAGAGACAAGAAATTGAGGGAAGGAGACCGGACTTCCAATGGTATGGATACATCTCGCTGTGTAAACAATCTAACACATACACGAAGAAGCAGCAGCGACACATTTAACAGAACCCAGATCATATTGTGACTGACAGTGTGCTCATTCCGACTTTTGCATGCCAATTTCGTCAGACGGGCTTGCATTGAGCATGCCTACTCGATGCGCGTGTGTGGGTGCGTGTGCGTATGTGTGTGTGTGTGTGTGTGTGTGTGTGTGTGTGTGTGTGTGTGTGTGTGTATGTGCGTGTGTACACATGTGTCTATTGGCATCCGTGCTTGTGTGTGTCCATTTGCATATGCCCATCGACGCGCAAAGGCAGGCAAAGGCACGCACGTGTATTTGCGTGTCCAGTGACAATACTTGTGCGCATTCTCGTAAGGAAGAAAATCCAAAAAAGAATGGAAGAAAAAAAAAACATGCTTAGCCCATAAAAATCATGAAGGGAGGGGGAGTTGGGAGATACACAACCCCCCCCCCCCCAGTTCCTTTCACATTTCCCCCGTTGGAGGTGCCTGTATCTTGGTGAAAAATGCGTCGGCTTAGCATATACTCCAACCCAAAGAAAAGAGCTTGCGGGGGATAGGGGCCTACCTGGATAGGACCCGGTGCTCTGAAGCAATCGTTGAGCGCCCAGTAGTCACGATTCTCCTTGTAAGTCAGGAACGGAGCCCCCTGTATCAAACCATTTGCCACCACCATCACTACCACAACAACCATCATCATCATCATAGCAGTCATCACGATCACCAGCACCAGTGTCATCATCATCATCATTATCAAGTTCATCATTGTCACCCGCCTCCATTAACATGTTCACCATCACCATGTCCCTATATTGGCGACATCACGACCAACGCAGACATGTTGCATGTTAGAAAGAGGGCCTCCAGCAAGCCCTCTCCATGCATTGCCAGCCTGGCTTCAGATATGTGCGCCAATGCAAGGCACTGTGAGTTTTGAAGAAAAACATACGCTTCAACTAAAGTTTAAAGATTAATTGAAAATGTTCAGCACATGCAACAGGCTGTATGTTTTGAGTATTTGTAGCCGCCTGAACTCTGGAGCAAAGTTCCAACATCTCTACACGACCCCCAAAGCGGCGCTGCAGTCACTTGAGAATAAGCAATAAACCCACTGCCGTGTCATTATTTTGTAGATTTGAAAGACAGGGGGCACATATGTGCATTGACGAGATAGAGAGGGGAGGGGGGAAGGGGGAGAGAAGAGATGGAGGGGGGGGGCCCGCGACGGTGGGGGGGGGGCATGCATGCATAACGGGATAGCCGGCCAAGAGTGAAGAGGCGAAAGGCTGAAAGAGGGCGGACCTGGAGGTCGACCATGGCCTTCCGAATGACGGGTTTGTTCTTGCCGCGGCGGCGCTCCATGCACATCATGCTGATGAGGGGGGTGCCGCCGACGGACCAGTCGACGGTGGGCCGCTCAAAGTTGCCCACAGTGGCCATAAGGCCGCTCTGCCCCAGCGCCACAAGGGCCCCCGCCGCATACCCCAGGGCCGCGCAGTATGTCGCGTCAAAGTTTGTCGGCCTGACACCTCATCCTCCCCCCCCTCCCCCTGTCAGCACTGTCCTATCCCTCCCGCAGTCAACACTGAACCATCCCTACCCTTGTACCGTCCCTCCCTCCCTCAGTCAGCACTGTACTGACCCTGCCCCTGTCAGCACTCTACCGTCCCTCCCACAGTCAGCACTGTACCGTCCCTGTCCACGTCCGCACTGCCCAACCCTTTCCCCCAGACGGCAGTGTACAGTCCCTGCTGATGTCAGCACTCTCCAAGTCTTAGCCCCTTTCAGCATTGTACAGTCCCTGAACCAGTCGGCGCTGGACACTCTCTGTCCCTGCCGGCACCGTACAGTCCCTGACCCAGTCAGTACTGTCCAACCCCTGTCCGTCAGCACTGTACAGTCCCTGCCCTAGCCGGCGATGTACTGCCCAATTGGCCTGAGAGGTATATCGATGTGCCCCTGTCAGTGTCAGTGTCAGCGCCTCTGTCAGTACAGTGGCTTCCACACCATGCACCTCGGAATACCTTTCCATTCAGGGGTCCCGGCTTTAGTGGTAGGGACAGGTGGCCGGCCCCCACTCTTGCAGCCAGCACCCCGGAACACTTCTAACCTGAGATCTCTAAATATCAATGATAAGGGGGGAGCAACATGACCATAACCTATGTAGATTGGTGGTGAAAGGGGAGAGACAAGGAGAATGCTTCAAGTATAAAACCCATTCAGTATCAAGTAAGAACCATGTAGAATCTAGTAAATTCTGTGTGGAACACCTATGTAGAGTCCCGTGTAGAAAACAGTAGAAGCTCCGTAAAAACCCCATGTGGAATTAATGCGCAAGTCAGTGAAAAGCAATGTAGAATCCATCCAGGTTAGTACAGCTTCGATAGAAGATTTTGTAGAATCTGGTAAAATCTTTTGTGGAATTCCTACGCAGCATCTAGTGCAATTGTGTAGAGAACAATTGTGTAGAGAATTGTGTAAAATTTAGAGACGCTCTGCTTTCGAAGGAAGCGCAGAAAGAGTGTGTAGAACCTTGTAACGCGATTTGGGAAACGTTGGGAGAGACTCCTGAAACCTATACTAAAACATGTATGCAGAATTTATAGAACCACTACATATTTGTGCAATCTATGCACAACCTACTACAGGTAAGCAGGAAAGCTATGGAGAACACCTACGTAGAATCTAGCAACAGCTGTGCAAGTAAAAGAGGTGAAGAGCCGAGCAAAAGCTATATGTAGAAGACCCATGCAGACCAACTTGGACACACACAGGAATACTTAGAGGGCAGGCAGGCAAAATGCAAAATACACCCCCTACATGCACAGTCAAGGGTGGTGTAAACTAACGTGTCCCCATGCGACACGTTTTTTCGTTTCTAACAAGGGGAGCGGGTACTGGAAACTAACATGGGGACACTTTTTTTCGTTTCTACTGAGGGGAGTGGGGATGCGGGGGCTCTCACAGAGAGCAGCGGCCTTCGTAGCCGAAGTAATGGGGGACGCAAGCAAACTTGCCCCTGAAGGTGCCCTGCGCCTTCCGCTCAGCCAGCTCATCTTCCAGCATCTTCTGCAGCAGCTTCTCTGTTTCAATGCGAGCCACCTGGGCCACCCCCCCAGCTGCCCCTCCTGAACTTCACCAAGCCAGGTTACCAAGCCAGCGCCTGGGGGCAGCCCATCATAAACTCTTCTCGGATCACCACATCAAGGACCGGGATCATTCTTTATTCACGCAAAATCCAGTTCTGATACCTGCTGATCTGTTAAGAGAGGTTTGAAGGAATCCCCAGCGCGAGCTGTTAGATCCTCTTGCAAGTTGTTCCCTTTTCGATCCAAAACGTGCTTGTGCTAAAGAGAATACATCCATTGCTGCTGGGTTGAAAAGATTCAAACCAGTTTTTTATTGCTCTGCTTGTTCACATACCCAAAATTCAAATTATCGAGGTTTGAAAGCCAGCGTCTGATGTGGGGCAATACTGCCATTCATCCGTTCTTCTTTGGTCCAAAGCACCAACTCAATAACTTGGGACCTAAGGGGACACCCCTGCCTTTCATCCATAGTTCTGCTTCCATATTACAGTACATATTTCAAAGTCGGCGTCTAGGGTGGGCCAACACTGGCATCCATCCGTTCTCCTGGGGTCAAATGCGAAGTACATATTTCAAATTTGAAGTACATATTTCAAATTTGAAGTACATATTTCAAAGTCGGCGTCTAGGGGTGGGCCAACACTGGCATCCATCCGTTCTCCAGGGGTCAAATTCGAAGTACATATTCAACAAGCCAGTGCCTGGGGGACACCACTGCCTTCCCTGGTAAACTCTTCGTCCGAATTTAAAGCACATGTTTCAAAGGCTAGCGTCTGCGTTGGGCCTGCAATGCCGCTTGTCAGTAAACAAAGTATCCATACTTCCAATTAAGCATGTCCCATACTTCATGACATCTGTGATTGCATTTGGAAAGACGCCCAAGCGTGCGTGCATGTGTGCGTGGGTCTGTGCATGGGTGCGTGCGTGTCCCTGTGTGTGTGTGTGTGGGGCGGGGGGTGTTTGGGGGGGGGGGGGGAACTCGACGTCACATGTTCGGGAGGGTCACCTGCACATTTCCATGAGGGTCTCGTTCGAGAAGCAGCTCCAAGCGGATGGACAGGGGCAGCTTCTCAAATACCTGAAGGGCCCCAAAGCCAGCCTTCACTTTCACGAAATAATCTTTTCAGTGCTCCAAGTCCCCCTTCGTGCTTAAGGCCTATCCATAGCATCCTTCCTCTTGACGGCTGAACCCCCTCCAAGTTCCCTTTGCTTTTAGAACCTTTAAGGCTGGAACACACACAAACCTACACACATACACACACCCACACACACTCTCCCCCTCCTCCCCTCCCCCCCAAAACTTGCTCGCTTTCCCCCTCTCGCGCGCTCTCTCCCCTCTCTCTGTGTGTGTATTTGTGTGTGCGGGTGTGTACCTGTATCTGCCTCTCTCATGCACGCACACGCCCCCCCACCCCCCCCCCCCAACACACACACACACACACACACACACACACACACACACACACACACACACACACACACACACACACACAATGTGCAAGACTCATCAAGGGCATGGTGGTGTGGCAAGGCATGAAGCGGGGAGACCGACCTGTCGGGACTTGCCCTCCAGTTGGGAAGCAATGGCCTGCACGTCCGTCACATTGTGCTGCTCATTGGCCAAGATCTCGTTGAGTTGCCTGATCAGGACATTCATCTCGGGAATGTGCTCGATGAGGCCCTCCGGGATGAGCACCACACCGTAGTTCATCCCCCTCTGGGCCCGTGCCGCCACGATATCTGACAACTGCCACACAAACCACCTCTTCACGCTCAGCAGCGAAACACCCCCCCTCTCCCCCCCCTCCTTCTCTCTGGCAATTTACACCACAGCAGCATTGCAGCTCTGGCGCTATGGCAACTCTTGAGACTGCTTTCTCACAGGAAAATGTATATCGGAGGGGCAGGTACACAGATACCGGCGGGAGGGAGGACAGCCAATGGAACAGAAAGACTTCGTTTCTCCTACCTGCCACCGTTGGTCATTACGGCGAGTCATGTTTAACAATTATTTACTAATTACTTTTTTGTGGTTAACCGCATTCTCAACCATCGGGCGACTTTTCGATTGCAAACGGCCCTCTCTCGCCGCCTAATTTGTTGTTAACGGCGCCTGGTTGCCTGAGGGTCGAAACCTGGGAGACGATGTCGGACAAGCCCAGATTACAATGCTCCACCTCCTCGCAAATCAGGGCAGCCTGGGGGTGCGTCTGCAGGGCACACTCCAACGTGATATGGCTGGCCGCCCTGCCCATCAGCCTGATGAAATGGTAGTACTTTTTGGCGCTCAATGAATCGATCTGGATGTTCCCGATAGACTCGCTGAACACCTGAGCAGCCGCCACCCTCCCAAAGTATGAGTGTGCAACATTTGAAGGTTAAGTAAATCTTGGCTCTCAATAAATTGATCTGGATGTTTCCGACAGACTCACTGAACACTGCCTGAGCAGCCGCCACCCCCAAGCATGAGTGTGCCAATTGAAGGTGAAGTAGTTCTTGGCACTCCATGAATTGATCTGGATGTTCCCGACAGACTCACTGAGCACCTGAGCAGCTGCCAGCAACCAAAGCATGTGTGCAACATTTGAAGGTGAAGTAATTCTTGGCTTTTAAGCAATCTATCTGGATGTTTCTGACAGTCTACAAAAATGAAGGTGGTGCCACAAGTCATTAACTAAAGCGGCATCCGTCGCGACAGTGGGCCTGGCAATTTTGTCATCAAAATTCCAGGGCCCCTCAGAGTGACTGCCAGGACTCAAACCCGGTTCAAAACAAGCCACAGTCGTTTTGCTTCGCCCTTCCCACATTCTGGATAATTTGAGGCACAGTAAGAATAGTTCGCTTCGTAGAATTTTTAAAGCCTTTTTTATTTACGGCATCGGTTGCAAAATCCTTTAATGGTCCCTTTTAAGAAATCCCTGATTCAGAAATACTTCAAGACAGCAGGGTGGGCACATGTGCAGAGAGATGTGGAGCAAGTGACAAGTTTTCGTAGCACTTTTGCATAGGGCAAAATCCAAGAGAAATTCGCAATAAGGACACATTCAAGAAAAGCCGGGCAGGCTCTATGTGCAAGATGGACAGAAGCAGTAACCTTTTCTTGGGGTGGGGGGGGGGGATGATTTTGGCATCAGGGATAATGAAATAAGTTTTTTGGCATTAGGGATGTTTCAAAAAAGCAGGGCTGGCTACATGTGCAGAGGGGTAGCAGTCTACACGGGCAGAGAGATGTGCGAACGTGCCTTGCAAGCGGTGTCGAAGCCAAAGCTGATGGCCACCTGCTCATTCTTTAAGTCCCCATCAATCGTCTTCGGCACACCAATCACGCCCGTCTTCAGCCCTGTCATGTGGCCCCTCACACCTCATTTGGAGTGTGCTTCAGCCCGTTCACATGGCCCCTCACACCTCCCTGGAGTGTTCTTAAAAGCCCCAAATACCCCAACAGAGTGTCCATGAACTCCACTCCCCCCACCCACACACATCCACCCACCCACCCACCACACCCACACACACACACACACACACACACACACACACACACACACACACACACACACATACAAACAAACACACACAAACACACACACGCACAGTCACACGGACACATGCACACAACACATACACACACACCCGCGCGCACATGCGCACGCATACAGATGACCCTCATACGCACACACACTTCTGTGCAGACACTGAGCCCCGGTGTGACCGATCTGATGCCTCCCTCCCCCTCCCCCCGCCCCCCCCAATGACCACCGCTGGGGTGTCGGAACTCCTGCTTACTCAAGAGGGCACAGTACTGCAGTACTGCATATTTCCAGATAGAGAGATAGATCACGAGACAGCCAAAACAAAGAAGAGATGCAAGCACAGGCAGCCAGTGCATTCGCCTAAACTGACGAAATACCCTGCACATAACGCCATCCGCAGGCTTGCAGGTAGTACGATTACCACACCAACACTTGTTAAAATAGCCCTTAATACGAAAAGCACCCTAGCAGGTACTACGATAATCACCCCAGGAATGCAGTACATGCATCCGTTTTGAAAGGAGAATCATCGATAGCCCATCCCAAGGAAACAAGAGTACCATAAACACGCTTGCAGTACATTTTACTGTTCCAACACACACGCACACACACGCACACACACACACACACACACACACGCACACACACGCACACAGACACACACACACACAAACACACGCACACACACACACACACACACACACATGCGTACCCCCACGCACCCTCTTCCCCCAAAAAACTCCAGCACATATTGTATTTTGTCCAACACAGCGCAATTTACAAGTTTTCAAACGCACGTTGCGAAAGAGAACCCCGAAGAGAGAAGCCTGTTGTGGAAGCCACACCTTTACTTAAAAAGTACTCAGCCAGCACGGCGGCATTGGTGTTGCTGTCGTCACCCCCAATGATGACGAGGCCATCCAGGTCCAGTTGCGAGACACTCTTGGCTGCTAGCTCTAGGTCATCATCCGTTTCAATCTTGTCTCTGCCCGCCCCAATCAGATGGAAGCCGCCCTGGTTTCGGAAGGACAACTGCGCAAGGCCCCATGCGCCAGATTGTTACAGATGCGACCGAATGTTACAGATTGCCCCTCATGGTGACAAGGTGCGGTTCTCTGCAAACTCACCAGCAAAATTCATCCACTCCATACGGTTTCCCTATATTATTGATTGGATAATCAACTTTTTGTATCAGAGCTAGCACAATAAGTTGATTATCCAATGAATAATGATGATTGCACTTCATTACATGCAGGCTTACACTCTGACACACCAGTGAAGATGAGCCCTTCGTCGTTAATCATTGATAAATGCGGGTTGAGATCCTGACACGCCGGAGAAAAAGAGCGCTTCATCCTTAATGAAGTGAAAAACATTTTTGGGCTGAGACCCTGCCACTGTGTAAGATGAGCTTTACCCTTTATAAACAACACATACATATTCGTTCCCTCCCTCCCTCCCTCCCTCGCCGTCCCCCCCTCCCTCCCTCTCTCTCTCTCTCTCTCTCTCTCTCTCTCTCTCTCTCTCTCTCTCTCTCTCTCTCTCTCTCTCTCTCTCTCTCTCTCTCTCTCTCTCTCTCTCTCTCTGTGTGTGTGTGTGTGTGTGTATGTGTCTCTGTCTCTGTCTCTCTCTCTCTCTCTCTCTCTCTCTCTCTCTCTCTCTCTCTCTCTCTCTCTCTCTCTCTCTCTCTCTCTCTCTCTCTCTCTCGACATACTGGAGAATAGATGAGCCACAAACACAAACGCCGGCCACACCATGTCTTCAACGGTAATCTGCTTGTACTGCTGTAGCAAGATGCCCTTGGGCCCATTCAAAAAGCCAAAGAGCTTGCTTCCCGGATGTCGTTGGACCAAACAGTCCAGCAGCCCTCCAATCACGTTGTGGCCCCCTGCCCGACCCCAACCACGCATGACTTCGTGGGAGGCCAAACTTTGTTGCTTGGTGAAAGTGTTAACAGATGCATGGAAGGCCCTGATCTGATTTCGGAACAGTCCCTCCAGCAGCCTCAACCAACCCCATGGGCCTCGTTCGGTGAAATAAGATTCTACTTGTCGCAAAATATCGCGTTGTTGGCCAAGAATGCCTCATTGGCTTGCGATGACAATAATGTCATCAAGCTCTGCTTCCCTGCCTTTTGAACCCGACCACAAGGTTGTGATATTTTTGGGCATGGCCCCTGGAAAGGAAACAACATTTCATGCAGGTTCCTCAGTCTCCCCAGGGACCAGTGTGCATACCTTCCTCAGCATCCTACCAGGTCTAGCAACCTCCCCTGATTAGGACCGTTTCCAAAATGGCCCTACATGAAAACATTGAGGAGCTGTACAAACCCTTCAGATCACCTGATGGGAGATTTCCCCCTTGAAAAAACTGTCACGCTTTCATAAATATGTGTTTGTGTATGTTTCTGCATTTTCGTTGTGTTGCGAGTTTCTTGTTTATGCTCATGTTTTGCTGCTGTTAATTTCCTACAACACATTTGTTGCAGTAAAAATTCTCTTGGCATCCCTGTTTGGACTCACATGGACCCTATTCCAAGCCCTTCAGTACCCTATCAGAGTGCCTTTGCGGGTGGTGCCCACTCCCCCATGAACTCACCCAAGCCCTTCATGCCGCCGCCCAGCTTCATCAAGATTGGGCAGGTTGCTTCAAGAGAGAACCTCAAAGGCATCATGGACTGCCAGCCTCCAATCTATTTCCTCAGATGGCACACACCCTGCAATCATCTTCATGTTCCTAGGCATGGACTGCCAGCCTCCAATCTATTTCCTCAGATGGCACACACCCTGCAATCATCTTCATGTTCCTAATGCCAGGTTTCAAAGAAATTGTGTCTTGGTCAAAATTCCTAGACAGACTTCAAGAGTTCGATCCCAACACCAAATGTATAATCTAAGGTGGAACCAATGCCTTGGATTCGCAAACTCATCAATTGCCTCACTAGAAAGTGTTCAGCATTTAGAGGTGGATGGATGTCCGCCTTGTCTCCACCCAAACAATCCAGAAGTTCTTCCTATGACGATGTGGCCACCGGCACCAAAGTAGTAAATGGCATACCTGCATGCATATTCAATTCACGCTGAGCGTGACAGGACTATTAACTCCATCGCGAACATAGCTGTGCCAAAAGGTCCGTTCTCTCTGCTCCTCTGATGCAGTTAAGGAAATAGACAAGCAACCAGGAAGCCATGAAGTGAAGCATGAAAGAAGAGCAGGGACAGGAGGGGGCTGCTGACAGTTTTCTGGCAAGGTTGTAATCTAATTGATATAACCCTCCACTTGGTGCTAACCCAATTTAACCGAAAGTTCCATGCTATCTAAAGTTCTAAATAGCTCATATAACAGTCTAGAGAACAACGCACCAGGGGCTTGCCCGCCGCTCAAAACTACCCCGACCTTGAGCGCTGCAGGAGTAGCGTCATGGGGACGAGACGTCATCCTCTGCAGGAGGACTGTCTCTGCTTGCTTGCTAAGGAGAGGAAAGTGTGAGTTGATTTCTTGAACTTCCTCCGGCGACGCTGCAGTTTGAAGGGCCGCGGTGGGAGAACGGACGACTTCATATCTTCCTACAAACCACGTTCGACGAAGGCAACCACATTAGCGCAACACACAAAGGCATCGTACTCCTAAAACTGGACTAAACGCACAACGAAGAAGATACGTCGCTTTCATGATTTTCGTCTCTTGGGTAGATTTGTAAAAATATGAGAAAATTTGTAAAAATCAACGACACCCTGTGCCCAAGTTGAGTACATATCTTCGGAACACATCAGGGATGGAGAGTAGATCTAAACTCGCATCCATATGAAAGCATGGCGAAGACAATGCGTTGAGGTTGCCGGAATGTCTTGCGGTGCTGATCATGACGGCTTTCGTGAGAGCCAGCTTGTTGATCCCAGCCCAAAACAGACATAATTATGGTTATTCAATCACCTTGCAGAACAGCAGGCTTTGGTGGGACGTAGTCCAGCCGGGACCTCTGCAGACTCGAATAGAAACGATCTAACCCGGACTCAGTGCCGTTAGCAAGGTCACCGTTCGAAGTGTAACCTTTAATTGCAGGTTCAACTGAATTGACAGTCATCTTTCACCAAACTCAAAAGAGTGGAGTCGAGTTATATTAACGCTGGCAAAAGAAATGTATCAGCCGTTTGGCCAGGGCGATTCGCATGGCCGATAGCATCTAGCGTCATAATCCCGGCTGTACCTACGAGATCTAAAGTCGCCCACATGCTGGCACATGGGGTATCATGCTGCGTCTCCGGCAGCTTCAAAATTGCCAGTCCGCAATGCACCGATTTCGACTGCAAGACGACTTGTCCTGCGCAACCTCATGATTGTGGTTAAAGAGGTCATCAGATGCACTTGCGAGCGAGTTTAGGTGAAATGTGCTGCGGGTGGGTAAGTGCTGTCTGCAGAAAGGGTCAGTAAGGCATGGTGTAGGAGGGCATACTGCAGTCACACGTCACAAGTTTTTCGTTTAGTGGCTAGCTGTACGTGTCTCTTTGCAAAATTTTGTGCCTCCAATATTGCGTGTGCGTAATTTGCACGGATGAGAAGAGCAGGCCAAACGTACGGGCTGTTGTTCAAAGTGCTATTGTCCCTTGCAATAAGCCAACGACTCGTTTTTTCCTCTGGGACATTGTCAGGAGTTTGGACTCCTGATAGTTTCCCAAACCCCACCGTTGACACTGAGAAGTGCGGAAGGAAGGGAGTCCGCAGTTGGATATGTGATCCTGATGGTGTGCTGTCCTACAATAGCGCAAACATCGTCGAGGGAACTCTTAGGGAGATTGCAGCTGCAGCTGAGCCATTTTCAAGCTCAGGCTGCTCTAGCATATCACCCGATGCTGTGAAAGGTTATCAGGCAAGTCCCTACGCAGAAATCCTGTCGAGTTCCTTTCTTCTTTAAAACCTAACTTTGCATTATCAGTGCCAGAACCAATGCAGCGTAAAGTCTTAGAACCCACAATTGTTCAGTAGTGGTTTCTTACAGCTATTGCTTAGAGTCTTTGACGCAGAGTATCGGGGTTCTGCACTGATTTCCAACCTGGGTCGGTTCACTCTGGGGCAGTCCAAAGCAGTTTTCTTTCCTCCCTCCAGGTGGCTGTGGCTCTCATGAAGAACATGGAGGGGCATCCTGGAGATACAGCCGAGTACACTGCTGCCACTTTTGCAGCGGACCTTTTCGAGAACTGGGGAATTGGCAGCAAGGATTGCTCCAATGGCGTTTTACTATTGCTGTCAACAGGCGACAGACAGGTCATGAATCCTTCTTGTGAGCAGGGGCTGGGCTGTGGAAATATGTGAAGGTATATGCTGGTTTGAGTGTAGGCTTGAGGTTTGCAGATGTGTTTTTGTTGCTGTCATGTGGTAGGTTGTTCTCTTCCTCTTGTCTGGGGTTTCCTTTTTAAAGGGGGGTATTTTCCTCGTGTTTTCTGCTTCTTTTTCTTGTGAAAGGGGGGGGGGGAGAGGGTCATAAAAGTTCTTGAACTGGTCTCTATCATAGCTGTATGACTGATTTCTTGGGGAAGGGGTGGGGGTGTGAGTACTCTTTGAAGGGTCTCTAGTATTTTTTGATTAGTTACGGCTGCATGCATGTCTGTGGTTTGGTGGTTTGGTGGGACCACTGACAAGGTCTTATGGGTTTACTGTGGAAGCTGCTGACACTGGTTTCTTTGGTTGCAGATTTACATCAAAGCCGGGGCAGTTGCAGCAAAAGAGTTGACAAATAGTCAGATTCAGGACATGATAGCAGCAATGCGGCCCAAACTCACGAAGGGCAATTTTGATGTGGCGATCGAGCAAGGCGTTATTGACATTGGGCTCAGCCTGGCAGGTGCCTCAATCCCGGACGAGGACGATGGCTGGGACTGGGGACTGATACTGTTTTTCTCCCTTTTTGCCGGCATGGCTGGATTCGCAATCTGGTGCGGAACCTGTGTTTGGGCAATGTTGTTGATGTTATTTGAAGAACATGCTTTTTATTAGCGGCCAGGTTTGCCTGGCGGTCTTCAAGCCTTGGAGATGCTTCTCCATCGCTTTATATTTTTGAATTTGATGTCCTTGCGGTCCTTGAGCGTCCCCCCTCTCTGCTTTTTTGATTTTGCAATACACACACGCTTGTCGCGTTGCCCCTTTTCAGCGTGATGGCAGAGTTTAGGATGCTGTTCTATTCTCTACTTAGATGGGGCTTGGCTCTTGGAGGACGAACGACACAAAAATTTTATGTGTGGCAGGGGTCTGGCCTGCAATTCCTGGCTATGCATGCCAGCTGTCACAATTGTCACCGAATGTCTGAACAGCGGGGCCCTTGTAGGCAAACCTGGGCATTGAAGACCCAAGTGAGAAAGGATGCCCAGGGGTGGCTTGTGGCTTGCAGCTCGAAGGTCTGAGGGTAGGTAAATGGGGCTTGGGTCTGGCAGGCAAAGGTACAAGAAACGGAGGGCGCAGCAGCGCTGCCGCCAATTGTTAGAGAAGCTAAGGAGGGAGCAAGCCTCGGCATTGGCGACGAGCCAATTTCCTGCAACCTCTTGCCCCATATGTCTGGAAGATATCTGCTGGGCTGGAGATGCTGCTCAGCCAGAGGTGCCTTCTGCTCCTCCCGCTCCCCCAGA
Organism: Botryococcus braunii; assembly: GCA_002005505.1. Taxonomy (NCBI): domain Eukaryota; kingdom Viridiplantae; phylum Chlorophyta; class Trebouxiophyceae; genus Botryococcus; species Botryococcus braunii. Next base: position 237,929 of record KV908488.1, on the reverse strand, counting down.
ACTTCGGGGCAGTGAGCCCCTCATGGGAGACCCACACCTTGAATCCGCTCCGCTCTTGAAGCGGCGGTCCTCCAGCCGCTCCCGGTAAGTCCAGGAAACTGCGGGTGTTGCGCTGGTAGCATGAACTTTGGAATGTCGCTCAGCGGCTGCTTGTTGCTCGCGCGCTCTCTCTCCTCTCTCTCTCTCTCTCTCTCTCTCTCTCTCTCTCTCTCTCTCTCTCTCTCTCTCTCTCTCTCTCTCTCTCTCTCTCTCTCTCTCTGTGTGTGTGTGTGTGTGTGTGTGTGTGTGTGTGTGTGTGTGTGTGTGTGTGTGTGTGTGTGTGTGAGAGGGGGGGGGGGCAGAGAGAGATTGAACTTGCGTGTGCATGTGCTTGCATGTGTGCCATATTTGGGGCGTTCAGCAGACAAGACCCTTATGTTATTGTTATCCAAGCCAGACTGTTCATATCTGTGTCATCCGTGCATTGCAGTAATTTTAGGACGTTTGAAGCTGGCAGTTACTGTGAGCATTGCTGCGTGGAGATGTCAAGCCGCCCCGCCCCCTCACCTGGGCGGTGCAGTATGAAGATCACAACCTTCATGAATCTTTCTGTGACCATGTGCGCAAGGCTCGGCAAATCATAAGACGGGCTTCAAGAGGGCTGGGGGCGTGGGTGTGGTTGAACTTTGCACGAAGACTGGGATGCACTCAGTTCAGTAGTTGACAGTGCCAAGGGCATACTGGGGATGTTATGTCACAGCCATCTGAGTCTGAAGAAGTGGCTGACCTGGGATGGTGCAGTGCCAGATTGGAGGAAGGGGTATCTGGGGAGCCTGGCCCACCGCCTGAAGCTGTACAGAGACGTGATCCATCCCAGGGGCTCCGTCCACTGGTGCTGTCCTGCGGTCACAGCTTTTGCGAGTCCTGCATTTCCAGGTAAAACATTGTATGAAAGAGAATCTATGCCGTTGTCCCTCGTGCAGTTGGAATGTGTGTGTGTGCGTGTGCGTGTGCGTGTGTGTGTGTGTGTGTGTGTGTGTGTGTGTGTGTGTGTGTGGGCTCGCGCGCGTGTGCGTGTGTGTTTTGGGGCGCATGCGCTCTTGCGTGCCTACCAGAGAAGATTGTATGTCTGCTGAAAGTGAAATTTGAAGCTGGTGCATGCTTTTACATTCGTAACTAGAAGGGGAGAGCATGAGCAGGACAAGCAAGGTTAGGGATATGTCATGTGGTGATAGAGGGCCATGGACCTTACAAGTGAACACGGTGCTCCAAAAGGGAGGGGGCTGGGCTGGGATAATGTTTAATGTAATGTGTGTGTGTGTGTGGGGGGGGGGGGGAGGAGGGTGATGTGTGTGAGAGAGAGAAAAGGGGGGGGGGGAGAGAGAGAGAGAGAGAGAGAGAGAGAGAGAGAGAGAGAGAGAGAGAGAGAGAGAGAGAGAGAGAGAGAGAGCGAGAGAGAGAGAGAGGGAGGGAGGGAGGATGGAAGTTGGGTGGGAACTGTGTGTGACAGCTAGTGGTGTCAGGACAATCCTCGATATGCACTTTCAGTACTGTTTTACGTCAGAGATTACGAGTTCTGCTTTTGACATGACTACCAAGGCTGTGCATGAGCTGTACCAGGTGGCTGGACAATCACAACACGTGCCCTGTCTGTCGAGTGGTGCTCGCTGAGGAATCTCCCGTGCCTCAAGCGGCCCAGCAGCAGCAGGCATACCTGAACACGCGCAGGCTGTGGGACCGTGACATGTACCAGAGCGAGTTTATCTTCCGGCTCGGGTCACTGCAGAGGTGTAACTTCGTTGCCTTCCCACACCCTGATAGTGTCCTTCATTCTGTGTACGGCAAGCCGCCTATGTTGCGCACGTCCCTGCTAATGGGCATCTTATTTTATTTTTTTTGCTTTCTTCCTTGTTTTTTGAGATCAATCAATTTAAACTTTCATCGAACGGCACCCCGTTGTTAAAATTGCAGACTTGAAGGACGTCCTGTGGAGTAGCTGTCACACCATCTCTTTAGGTGCTGTGTTAACTCCCCTCTCCTCTGTCTTCTACGTACCATCTGTGGCGGTCTCAGTGCGTGGATTCGGGGGAACAGGAAGATGAAACTTTGCCATTATGAAGTGGGTTTCTCCTATTCTGGAACCTTTTCAAGTGCAGTTGTTCTCCCCGCCCTTGTTGAGCTGGTCAATCCAGCAATGGACAAGCATTGGAAAAATTAGTGGCCGTCTCATAACCAGATCACGTTCCTTGGATGCACCTGCCAATGTACTGCATCATTTTAAAATTTACCAAGCGTATTGGTACGCGATAATTTAGATAGAACATCGTCTGAATTGGCGACTAGCTTGGGCTTAGGGGATTTCAATGGAAGCCCGCCTGCCATCTGCTCACCCATAAGCTTTCACTCTTGAGCCCTCCTAGAATGAGGACCTGATTTGGGTGCCAGCCGGATGCTGCTGCAGGATGTACCCTCTCATAGTAACCCTGGACATGCTTGCCATGTGGCATGACCAGATCAACCGTGGCTGCGTGGTGGATTGGCCCAGCGAGAGGTACTTCCAGATGCATGATGATTCGCTGCGGGCAGAGAGGGCCCATGCTGGTCACTATGGTGCCTCCTCTGGATTCGGCGGTGGCAGTGCCGTTGGAGGCTCTGGGGCCGGCGGTTCCTGGTGATGCCATTTGCGCGGGGTCATATGCTGTAACAATAGTACCAGGTTGGCATGTCCAGCCTAATCTGCCTGTTAGGTAGCCTGGAAAGAGGGCAAAGGGCTGCCCTTGGGGACCCTCCATTAGTGAGTCTCTGTCTAGTTTTGGAGTCGGGGCCGGTCCGGAAAAGGGCTGCCGTTATGGGACCCGGTAGCAGAGGTGCAGGAATTCGGGAGAGAATAGATAACGTGGTTTGCTGCTTTGACATGAGACTCCATCTCTGAGATGCACTGTGTGGGGGCGGGGGGGGGGGGTGCGTGCATGAGCTTAAGGGGGCAAGACAGCAGACATACCTGGGAAAAATATGCAGGAGAGGACTCGGCCAAGTGGTTGTGTCTGGTTAGGATATCAGAGGTAGAAACTAGGACATGTCATGACACTCTTCTGATTGTTCTTTTTGCAGCATCGGAGTTCAGTAATGAAGAAGAGCATATCTCTTGCTGTTACATTAAAAGTATATTTACATCTGCCACACTTGCTGACTCGCGATTTTAAAGTGTTGTGGCCCTGTCAGGATACTGAACTTCCTTATATAGATAGAGTTCAGGCCGTGCTGATTAAGCACTGTTTGTCAGAACAAGAAAGCAATTAAAAACAAGACTGTCATGCTTTGTAGGTGCGACGTGGTTCGTCCCCCCCTGAATAGGTTTGTCCAGCCCTGCCAGCTATGTGCTGGAGGTCCTAGAAGGAAGCCCATGTCCAATTCACTCCTCGCTGCTTAATACATGAGCCTACTAAACCAGGATACCTGGTGTGAGCTTGCAATAAGGGATTGCAAGTGAGGAGGTCAAGGGTTTCTGATTTTTGGAGGACTGGGGTGGGGTGGGGGGACGATCACCGCTCAATCAGGCTCTACGTCTGCTGCCTAAGCAGTAATGGTCAAGTTCTCAGGTCCGAGCTCAACTTGCATGACAATGCAAGGGTCTACAGAGACCTTAGTCCTTGGGTGATTAATCTCAGTCATTGGAGGTGGTTTTTAAAGGCACCATCCTCTTCTCTTCTGCTACCACAATGTGGCGAGCCGAAAACTCTCCAGGTTGACCCAATATCTGCCAGCTTCACTCTGGCAGATATAAAGAACGGGTGGCGAGTTGCCACTGGCACCCTATTGGCCATATCAATCATTGCTGCCTACAGAACCTGATTTGCATGTGCATACATGCTATTACCTGCTAAATTTGTAGTAAGGCAGTTCTGGTGAGAAATTCTCTCCAGGAGGGATAGGTATAGGGGCCCGTCATCCCTTACTAACGTTGGATGGCTTAATAGCACTACTTTTGTTAAATCCGAGCCCTCTTGAATGACATGCAGCGTCCTGAAGAGACCAAGACGCTTGGTTATCTTGGATGTTTCAAAAGGCTTTTAGAGCAACCTTGTTGAAGAGCAAAGAGCGACAGGCACTGGAAGCAGAAAATATTCCCCAGCGACCTTTTCCTCAATAGACATGGCATACACTGGCATTGTGCATCTAGAACCTCCGTTTGGGTAAAATAAGATTCCCTGCTATTCGGGTTTTAGTGCTACTACCGCTCACCGAGAATGGACGATCAAGCGCTAGGCCATGCCTTGGAGCCCGTACTACATATGTGTTGCATACTTCTCATCTTCGCAGTTACGCAACACCGAATTATGCAACCAGTAGAAGCAGAATGGCAACCTGCACTGTAGTCCTATGCAACTCACACTCATGGATAGAAAGGCACGTTTCCTTTGGCAACCAGCGTAGACGGTGCCTGGCGGGAACTATTTTGGAACCAAAGAGATGTGGATGTTGGCTCAGATTGTATTTGCATGACGAGGCATTAGGTTTCTTGAAAGAAGCGCTCCTTGCCTAAACGATTTGTAAAGAACTGTGGGAAAGTTCCCATTCCTCCTTCATGCACTTTTCATCTTGCGCAGTTGCTTTGACACAGGCCTCCTAGACCCGCAACAACAGTCTACTCCCTCACTAAACAGCCCCAGGTCGAGTCCTCACAGAATGTAAGGTTCTCCTTTGACCTCAGCGCCAAACCTGCACTAGGCCTTTACCACAGATTACTGGATTAAATTGGGCATTATCCTGACAAAATCTGATACCACTAAGCCCCAAATGGCATTCACTCACGGTACATTGAACTTCCGGACAGCTGCTTCTTTGGAAGCCCAAATGGTTACTGTGCCACTGAAACTTGGCAGGATGGGAATTTCAACAGTTCTATTTTACCAGTACCTACCACCCTGACCGTACCCTGCATAAGCATCAGACTTGATCACATTGTCAGAACATTGTCTCTCTCTCTCTCTCTCTCTCTCTCTCTCTCTCTCTCTCTCTCTCTCTCTCTCTCTCTCTCTCTCTCTCTCTCTCTCTCTCTCTCTCTCTCTCTCTCTCTCTCTCTCTCTCTCTCTCTCTCTCTCTCTCCCCCCCCCCCCCCGGTATCTCTCCGTATCTTCCCCCCCTCTCGTAAATTGTCGCTCGAGCAACAGTGTAAGCTGCTGAGAACCTTAACCATAAAATTGTACATTCTTATCTCGATAATCTTCAAATGTGGCAATGTGGAGCGGGGGTGAGGGGTATTGCTTGCCAAGACAACTGTGCTGCAGGTCATGGCCGCTCAGCACCACAACAAGTCGTTCTGCTTGGCATGCCTGGTACAACATAAAAAGCCACTTCCAGTTGACCACAGCAGTCGTCACTCCTGCCAGAACCTCTTGTCCTTATGACCTAAGCGAAGCGTCGAGTACAAAGCTAAACCCCACTCCCTGCAACACATTCCCAGACTCCACGGGAGAGGATGTGGTAAAGAGTGAAGTTATGGCCACGACCTGGTTTGGTCCTGTCCACGTATGGGGGTGAGATAAAGATTTGTTCCCAGCAACGGGATGCGCTTGTTCGGTACAGGCTGCATGTGCACCTAGGATGTGCCCGCAGGGCGTGGCAGGGGGATTGGGCCGACCATTTCGGATGGGTCTCTGACACTTGGAACAGGGGCCAGAGACACGCCAGGGGGCAGAGCAGGGCCCAGGTATGGGCCTGCATCATACATAAAGGTGTTCTCAAAATAGACCCCCCCAGAATTAATGCTCATCTTGCCTTCTGGAATGACGCCGGTTGGTCCGACTCCGGCTCCTGGTCCGACTCCAGCTGATGGAACAGAGGCACGGGCAGCTCCAGAACCGGTGCCTGTGGCTGCCGGTGCTGAAGTTGGGGTCCCCGCCTTAGCAGCACGGCTAGCATTTCTCGCACGTTCCTGCAAAACTTTTGCACCCCTGCGTTGCGCCACAACGCCCTTCTTGCTGAAGGCCTGGTAGAACAGACTGTCGGGGTAGCCAAGGAAACCGCCAGGAACAAGGTGCGTAATATTTGTGATGAGGAGACCTGCATTTTCCCAACACTGCGTTAGAAGGGCTCACAGCAGACAGACGTAGAGCAGGTGCTTACGTGAGGGAAGAATGCCGGGATTTGGTGCTATTGTTCTGGGCTTTGTGCTCAAGTCAAAGAGATTTGAGTTCTGGGTTTCTATTAAAACAGGGGGTCATCCTTCTATTAAAACCGGGGGGGGGGGGGGCAGGCAGATCTTTTGGGACATCCCTGACATCAGCTGGAGGGTGCTCTGGAGCACAGAAGTCTATTCCTTTCTTTGTCACTCTATAAATCAGTTGAGACCGTCAAGCGGGGAATGTGGTGCAAAGTGTTGCTCTAACGCACAACTGGTCCCAAATCACCATCCTCCGTCCTTGGCCATCCATTCCATGACTGCAAATGACTTTGAAGAAAAAGGTTGTCTTCAAACAACAGCAGGACCCGAGGCCACTCGCACACACACACACACATGCGCGCACAGGCATGCACACAGGGTGTATGTAGGCACCAAAACGCGCCATGAGAGCGGTTGGGTTGTTCTGTGGAACAACCATGCAAAGCATTGGGAAGACACGGAATCATGCAGACATGTACAATTAATATGGCAATTATCCACAAGGGTTCAACCACAGTACGCGCACCGTTGGGGTTAATGTGCAGTGCCTGTGGACCCCAGTACGTGCCGAAGGGGCTAACAAGGACACCAGTAGGTACAATCCATGCCCCGGCTGGGACTACGCCCAGTAGGAAGGGAAGGATCTTGACACCAGAAGGTGATATGAAAGCACCTGCGCACCAACAAGCATTAGGATCCAAGGTCAAGTGGTTGTGGGGGATTTCCATGGTTCTGTCATGTAGCAACTTTCTCCTTGGCTGCTGTTTAATGAACTTTCAATGGGTAATGTAAGTCCTTTTCACTATAACAATATTGCACGCTATGACCCACAGTTCCACTGAAGTTGCTGCTTCACAAGTAGCTTCACAAGTAGTTGTTGAATGTCATGTGCTCCTGCATCTTGAAAGCATGTATTTGCATGCCGTCTCACCTTACTGGACTGACATAAAATTGTCTTAAAAGGAATTGGCTTAACTTTAGGTAATTGCAGCAGATGTAGCTGCTATTATACCTATCACAGACCAAGATTAAATCGAATCCAGGGAGAAAAGTGGGCCTAAATTGCTAATTGGACCGTCAGTACTTATGTCACACAATACTTGCCATCATGACTACATGTTTTCTCAGCAGAGTTGCAATCTGATTACTTCTCTTTCTTTGCAAGTTGTTCCAAAGTCCCTCTTGTACATGCTTGGCAGCACCTCAGCGTCTCTTAAAGAAGAGCTTTTCATGTTGTGTGCAGACTGGCTCAAGACCCACATCCTTAACATTTCTAAACCCCTCTGCTGACGACCCATTCTTTATTTAACGCATCCACTATGCATGACCGGTACTTCTACAAAGGTCAAACAACCCTGAAAGAGAAAATGCTTGAGGGCCGTCCATTCTCTTTTGATAATACATTAATTTGGCTTATTGGGGCTGCCTAGACCCCATTATTCAGTACTCTCGGACTTTAGAACAGGTTCCTCTTATAGTCAGTGACATTACAGTATATCTGGTACAAACTGCTGACTTCGCAGGGTGACGACCAAGGCAATGCTCCTCTTCTACAAAGATTATACATACAGCATGCATAAACTTAATCTCACAGAAGGCAGTAATGACACAGGGGTAGCAAGGGACCAGGTGCCCACCGCTTGGAGCTACAGTCATAAGTGCTGGCTGAATGTTGATGCCAACAGCTGCAACCTTGACAGCAGCCGGCAGAACCTGGAGGAGGGTCGGCTGGAAGTTGACACCAGCCACAGTCAGATCCAATCCGAAGGACTGGTATGACACGAGGCAGGGGTTGATCAAAATACCAATTTTATTGCTAGCCATGCCTATGATGGCATTGAAGAGGAGATTTGGTTGGTTCCAAAAGTGTTGGTAGGGGAGGATCGCTGCAGGAGTGACTGCAGTATTCAACTTTGTGGAGCCCAAGTCTTTGTTCAAGTTGAGGATGGTTTGGACACCCTTCTCGCCAACAAGGTCAAGGAAGGCCTTATTGATTTTCCCAACAATCTTTGCATCTGTTGCATTGTATAGCTTCTCCTTTTTGGTCTTGGCTTTGTTCAGTTTCTCTGCTAGTCGAGGCGAAATTTTGCCGAATCTGAGACTGAGCCTCAAGAGCTCATCGTTCAAGTGTACATTAGAATCCTGCAGATGGGAGCAAACGGATTGGTGATTGCCAGGAGATAACACCAAGTCTCGGAACTGATAAGTGCTTGGAAATCGTTATATTTTCCATGCATAAAATCCTCACAAAGAAAACCATTTCCAAATCACCATCTTACAAACCATCTACAAACCATGGATTCAATATTAAGCTTAAGCACACATTAAGAATGCTGATACGCCCTGAGTAAATGCATCCAGGATCCATAAGCGTCACAGCAACAAATCTCACTTGTGTGTAACAGCAGTGAAGATCTCAAGAACAGGCACTTGTGCCTATCTCAGGTGGGGGGGTGGGGGTCTCACGAGTTGCGCTTGCCATTCTTCAGCTTTCTTGTCATGAAACTTGTCTTGGTTCTTGTGGATGAAGTTGTTTACTGCAATAAATCCTCTTGTAAGGTTTCTGACGTATGGTACCATCTCGTGAGCTTCTGAAACTCCGCCTTGTCGCAGCTGCAGGACAGGTTGAGCTTACGACATGTCCACAGATTCTATTGTGCTATTAAACAGTGCAGACAATCTTACGAAAAAAGGGTACATCTGCGTATGCACTAGCTTGCGTGATAAAGGATCTCATGCAGGAGATCTGCAGCCCAGGTGCTTACAATCAGCATGCTTGTCAAGAAACCAGCGAACGTTTTGTATTGCATATCTTTCCTTTGCTCCGGTGTCATTGGATCTTTATCATTATCACTGTTGGCGTTGAGTCCCCCAAGACTCAAAAGTACAAAGCACAGTAGAATGCACGCGGCCGGGAGTCTACAAGAATCCGTGTACCCGTCAAGAGTCGCCTTACAAACTTTACCTCTGAAATTCATTATGAGGATCAAGCAAAAGCGTCATTATCTGAGTAAACCACATTAATTATGCCATTTTCTGAAATAAAGATGGTGTGTGAAGCAGGTCAACAAGCCGTCCATCCTGTGCGGGTCATGGGTGCCATGGGATTGGCCAGAGATAATGCATCTCTACAATATCTAATTCATTATTACCTCAGTTCCATAGCGGATAGTGATCACTTGTTAACACCGCCTGGGTGACTACGGGGCTCCGCGAGATGAGAGTTAGTCCTGCGTTCAACTTTATTTTGTTAAGGAAGCCACATCTTCCTCTTCCGATGGAATGGTCAATGACAGTCTAAAACATGTATTGCAAGTAGTGTGCTGCGATTGGGAAGAGTCACTCGATTGAACTTCGACTGTTCTTGCAATCCTGCAAAGCCCTACAGTTGTCCGCCGTACCAAATCTATTTTTGTCAGTCGCCGAAACCCCGTGTCCGGGTCGCCGCGACAGTGGAACTGGGAAGCCCTTGAGGATATAGGAGTACACAGAGGATCAAACGTTGGCCGAAAGGAAAACAAATATCGAAATAAAGAAGAACAGAGTACTGCCATAGGAAAGCAGACGCAAGCGGTGCATTCTCCTCATCTACGGCGTGCTAAGCGAATGACCTACGAAAGCTGAGCTACTCTGCCAACGAGTTCCGAAAATGGATCTTAAGATGAAAGAGAGGTACTAAGCCTTAATGCGAATGTCAAGTGAATTACCTAAGTCAGGTCAACAACTCTGTTGAAATGCTGGAACACGACCAAGGACTTGCTAGCGAAGCCCCATGCCCGAGCTGTCAAGTTGTATGTTCACATTGATGACATCAGCTCCATAGTGCAGAAGTACTTCTTATTTAACTCCTTGATCTTGATTATGTACCGAGGCACCCTTTTGTGATGCGCAGGAGAACTAGGCTTTTAGCCGTAAGCCTTGCGTTGCTGCCGTTCATATGCTTGGCCAAAGAAGCTCAGAACGCGAAAGCGGACGTGAAGTTGGACATTATGCCGGAGGATCTTACAAAGTTTAACAAGCTCTTAGCAGAAGATGGGCTTGACGTCGAGAATTCTGATCCGACAGACTGGTCCAAGTGGGCCTCAGTTCTTAGCCATGTATGGCCTGAGCAAGTCTAAGTTTCTGTCTCTCACTAGATGTATTAAGAAAAGACACATAAGTGATGCAACCTCTGGTTTCTGCAGGTGTTCCTCACGAAGGAAAACGGTGATCAGCACGAAGCATTTCATGCCCTCGATAGGGTGATGGCCCAAACGCGAGAAAACATTGCGCAGATCATGTCCGGGAATGTGCTAGAACCAGTCCTTACTATTACAGACGATATCTTCTATGATAACATGCCTGAGGAGTACCACCATCTGCTGCCTGCTGATCGACGCAGAGGCAGCGTGGAAGCCCCAGCAGAGGCTCCTAGTGCTCATGAGCATGCTCCTCAAATTGACCCACACGACATCGAAGGTGTTCAGTTTTACAAGAAGGGCAAGAAAGGTCATCACCACAAGGACAAGAACGGGTTGGAAATGAAAAAGATTAGAAAACTTCCACACCCCCAGACAGTTATAGCATTACTCTATCGCTTCAAGGTGCAGACCTCTTCTCTACATTGGTCTTACTTGGTCTTACTAATTTGGCCCAGTCTTTGTAAGGAGAGGCATCAAAGCTACTGCTCCCACAGTATGTTCCGAGGGACAACTTGCTCGATGATTCCGCTTGACGCAAGTTGTCTTCTCAATGGGAGAAAGGGTAAAGCGTTCTATTAGTTGTGAGACTCGCAGGATCAACCTGCACAGAAATGAATTGTTCCAATTATTTGGCTTGCAGGCCTTCATAAATTATACTCCTTGCGTCATCCAGAGCCAGAATTTTGGAGTAGGAGCCCAAGCTGTTGGGATCAACATTGCTCCTTCACTTGTCAATATTAAGCCAGAGCTTGTGGCCCTCAACATAGCTGGCATAAACTTCAACCCTGCTCTTTTGACTGTTGCACCTTCCGGTTTCTTGACATTGGCAGATGGAGTTGATGTCTCTCCAGCTCTTGCTGCCATCCTTCCTGCAGGTTTGCACATCCGCCTATCAATTGTAATGCATTCTCCACACATGTCGCCTTCCCTGCAGGCCTCCATCATTTCTCATGCCAGGTTTCTCAGGGCGCGCACACATCTGACGACACTCATAGACACCCTCAGATAGGCCCCCGCATAGACACCCACACCCACACACACACACACACACACACACACACACACACACACACACACACACACACACACACACACACACACACACACACACACACACACACAGAGCGCCAGAAGGCCATGGTTTTCTTAAGTACATGCCCTTCTTTGCACTCCCCACCCTCGTTCGTCCATCCTCCCTTCCCCTCCTCTCTCTACCTCAGATTGCAAGAGTGGAAAGCATTATTCGCAAGGTGCAACAATAGCATTAATCCCTGAAAGAAACATATAGGCCCCCAGACACCCCCCCCCCTCCCTCCCTCTTCCGAACCCCCCAACGTCTCCCCCCCCCCACATCTCAAGTCTTTCCCCATCCCCTCTCTTTGTGTCTTTTGTCTCGCCCTCCTCCATCCCTGCATCTCTCCCGAAATCGCACATGAAGCAGGGCAAATTGACACTGAGATTCCATGACAAAACACGGCGAAGAAAGAACATTTGGATTGAAGGACAGAACCTGTCTTGCAACCCCAAGACCGCTTGGAAAAACTATGACTGGGAAAGGGGAGTAAGAGAGTTGGAAAAAGTTGGGGGGGGGGGGGGGGGCTGACCAGGAATGGAGATATCGAAATCACTAGTTGGGCCCCTGGTAAAGGGATTATGGCCATATCACCATGTGCAAACTGATCATTCCGTCATTCTTTGCAGGTTTGATTGTCAACCCTGCTGGTGTCTTCGTTGCCCCAATCCAAACATTCGTCAATCCTGCGGGAGCAGTTATTGGACCCAATGGGATCGAGGTAAATGTCATGGAATCCTCCCCATCCGTTTGTTTGCTTACTCGCACTTATTCACGTTTGTGGTTTTTTTTTATTTTTTTTTATTTTTTTTGGGCTAGTGGCCAGATAATGTGACCCCCATCCGTTTGCAAAAATGAGCCACATCCAGCAACTTTGTTGCATCACAAGTCTAAATTATGACTTGTTCCGGCGGCCACTCGGCTCATTCCAAAAATCTTTGCCCCCTCTAAACATGTCTATACACGCTTTTGGGTATCGCTACTGCTTATAATGTAGCCACATCCAGAAATGCTTTTCCATCACATTTCATGTATGTTCCTGTTGACGCGTTCTGGCAGCACCCCTGCTGGTACTCCAAATGTCATTTCTCCCCCTTAACATGACATGAACAATTTTGGAAGTTGTTCCAACTTCCGCAAGCAATTGAAGCAGGGTTCAGACCCTTGGAGCCACCCAAAATTTTGTGATCAAGTTTTTGCCCTGGAAATGTGTTCCATCCATGTGGCCTACCATTTTGACACACAAAATGAAAGCAGGTATTGTTTGGTTGGGCCTGGTGCCCCATGCACTTCCGAGGTTACAGGAAAATTCAGAGTTCGATGCTCCTCTGTCCAGACCCAAGGCTCCCTAAATTGGGGCAGGTTAGGACAAGACTTCAATGCTAATAGGGGAGGGACAGGTATATAAGTAAGCATATCTCATTAACTTCATAATGCAAACCTCAAACTGCACGTTAATTGTGATGATAAGGACCCTTCATAAATACGAGTGTCCAAGACAGCGGTCGGGCTCAAAAGGCTTCAATGTATTTTTATTTCATTTGATCAGGGTTTGAAGAAGAGTAATGTGCTTGAAAGAGGGGTGCCAGTACAGAATGCAGAAAATCTTTTGACAGCTGATTGCACTATTCATTGCGACACACAGCTGGTCTCATCTCAGGATTAGGAGTGCAGCAGCAAAAACTCAATGGAGACTATGTCTTATTGTAGAAAACACCCTGGAACGTTTGTGGCATGCATGTACGCCACAATATGTCAGATGACTTAAATGCCTGATATTGCCTTGCAGATTGCGCCAGTGGACACTTTCTATTCTCCTCGGAGCACCACCGTCCCAGACCTTGTGCAGACGCAAGCCCCAGCCCTTATTGCTGGCACCACCTATTACGTACAGAATCCAGATCAGTTAGAGGCGGATTTGAAGGCGTATGAGGAGGGCCGGCTAGGGTTCTAAGCAAATTCACACCTGGGGACTACTGCTTCCCGAATCTGCTGACAGGCTGGATTACTATTATTATTATTACATTCAGCAACCCAAGGTTACATGACAACTGCATCATGTGCACAACTCCTTGCACACTTTTGGTATTTTTCTCTGCATGGGCTTCCTGATATTAGTAAGTAGCGGAAGTGGAACAGACAACTTCAGGGTAGAAGTTGCCTCAAGCAGTGGCCCTTCCATTCTACCCACAGTATGAGGACAGGCCTTGAACAGGTCTTGGACCCACACAGATTTCTCTCTCAGAAAAATGCAGCCCCTTGGTGAAGCTCTAGCAGAATCCAAATGCCCAGGTCGTGAATGATAAGACCCTCAAGTTACCCTCACCCCGGGAGGCACAGATTTCACATGAAAGGTTGTCCGTCAAAAGGAGGAGAGCCATACCTTACTTTCCAAGGACATTGGCAGGTGCATGCGCATAATCATCTCTCGACCGTCATTTTCCTGCTCAGGGCAAGTCGCATCTCTCAGCTCGTGCACAGCAGGCTAACCATTTAGGAGTCAGATGCAGTAGTTGTGGGCAGCTCGACATCAGGAGACAAGGATGTTTGCCAGTGTCGTCTTTAAGCAGTTTTGAGCCACACCATGTTTGTCAGCTTGCTATGTATGCGGCCAGATGCAGTGGGGCTCCATCCCGTGGCCAAGGACATGTTGGCAATCCTATGCCATGTGCCGCAAAGTGCGTACAGTGAGAACTTACTAAAACAAACAAATTGCTGCATGTATCCTACACATCAGAGACCCGGCTTCTGCCGTGGCTTTATTTAGTTTGACCTTAACCTGACATTCCAGAGTTTTCATCCTCCTGTCAAGGTGTAAACCAATGTTCCTTGCTTGCTCCCAGGAGCTGCGAACGCTCTGCCATAATTAAGTGGAATCTGGGTTGAAATAGGAAGTGGCAGGCAATTTGGGTCTAGCAAGAGAACTTGGGATTGGCTTTTTTAAAGGTTGCTTTACATTTCAGAATGTAATGCATGAGTGCCCTGTACTGTTGGGTAGGCCCCACCTCGCTCGCACAAGGGCCTGGCATCATGTGGCATGCCATTTCTCCTTGTTTTTCACATCATTTTTGAGGATCAGCGAGGGGCAAAATGCCAGGGATGTAGCAGTTAAAAGTGGTGATCATGATGAACAAGGAGCGTGCCAGGAGGATGAGGTTTTCAAGCAAACAAAAGCAGTATAACAAAATATTTGGATATCGAAGCTGGATGCAGGAGAGGTTTGGAGCGTTGAGAGTATGGAAAACCCTTATGCTAGCACCTGGATTGTGGATGCCTCGATTGTGGTAAGGAAATACATCAGTATTGCTCTAGACCTAGTGTATGGAGTTGTGCAACTTTTCAATCGCCAGCACAAGCTGGACAATTTTAATTTATCCTCTTGTGCTATACTGCTCGCCTGAATGGTGCTTAACTTGCTATGCTGTTCTGGGCGTCAGAGTAAGAGAGCACATGCACGTTTGCTAAGCACATTGAATGCTGTGGCCTGACTGGCTATTATCCAGTTTCAAGGGCCTTCACAGTCTGTTGCCTGCGTCATCTCTAGTACAGCGTGGTCGCAGTGACTTGTTAGGTGATTGCCTGAGAACATTTCCCAAAAGAGTGAGTGCTCGAAGTTGTCTGGGAGTACACACTAGTGAGTGCCCTATGTGTCTTCTAAGCTTGGATTCAATGTGTGGATTAGGATTAGGTCTGTAGTGAGAAGAGTTGGTGGGAAAGCAAAGTCAAGAAAAGTGCATTAGGTTCTGTTTTGTAGGTCGGGGGCCTTAACAAATACGTCAGTGCTGTGCTGATCAATTGAGGCAACAATGCCCATCAACACCAAGGACACAGACTTCAGAGCCAAATTGTTGATGGGCATTCTTGCCCCGATGGACTTTGTTTGCTGAGCAAAGGCGGTTGTGTTATCCGTTTCCGTGGACCTGCTGTCTGAACACTTCAAAGGCACTTTTCAATTGTAATGTCTGCTGGATCGATCGTTCTTGAATTTTCTACATGGCCTCTCCACTTACTGCATGTTAGTACATGTTTGTATCCACCTCCCCCCCCCCCCCCCCGGGCTGGCAAACGATTCTGTCCTTGGATTTCCCGAGCAGACATGCACTTTAGAACGCTATAAATTGGAGGAATTAGTTGCGAGCCTAAGCAAGCAGTGGCCATGTGGCTGGTGTTCAGCTGCTTGTACGATGTGAAAGCTTGGGTTGGTCCAGGATAACAACGTTCCAGGTGACATTTTACCAAATTTGCCAGTGAATTCAAATGCATGCAGTCATGAAATTTGGGACGCTGCCTGCACCTGCCTGTCGTCGCCATGATGCTATGTGGGGCAGACAGTGTTCCGTCAGCGGTAAGTAGTCCCTGTCATCTTGATATTAGTGATATCAGTATTGTTATGGATGTCTTCGGATCTGGTACTGGCCTGGTGCACCTGCCTGTAGGCGCACTCCACACAAGTCAGAGGGAGGCCATCCAAAAAGCAATGCAACTAACATTCCGGCTGCAGCTACTTTCCACTCTGCTGTTGGAGGATAACAACAGGTCAGTAATTGTTCCACGATCCATGGCACCTTTGTTTCCATTGCAGCTGTTATCTATGTGGTCCCTCGACGGTTGAGAATGTAGTCAACTGCGCAGGAGTTCTCCCAGGGAACCTAAAAAAAGAAATGGACAATGTTGAGCATGTGGGGACAGGTTGTACGTTTGGACTGTCTCAATGCAAGGAAATTTTGCGCAGGCCGTATGGAGACACGCAAATGCATTTTAGACGGTTTATTCATTTTTCAAAGTTCAGACATCAAACATTATACCAGGGGCATCACCGCATGCCAACGTCCATGCTTGCTCTTCTTGGCACAATTTCTTTACAAGCTGAATTATTGGCATATTAGTAATATGGGGAGCAAATCTACGTATTAACTAGCTACACACGTGTACATGAGCTACAAATCGCCACTTGTGCCAGCGCTAGGGTATTTTGTTCAGAACAAGGACGTTCATTTTGGAAATAAGGTTGAATTAAGCTCCCACCGGGCTAGTCAGCCCGCACGCATGCCCCCCCCCCCCCAAACACACACAGGCACGCAAACGCACGCGTGTGCAGAGCATTTGTACCCAGGATAATTACCCATCTTATGCATGTATATTTTGGCATTAGCATGCTAGGCAGACCACCAGCATCACTGTGCTGAATTCGATACTGCTTTCACATTCTATTCTGAAAGCAGAAAAACGGACAGGGACGCCATCCACTGTCCTCGTCCAAATTCTTGGTTGAAATCCAGGAATCCACGAAAGTAATAGAGACTGTGATTAGAAACTAAGAGATGCACTTAAGCGAGCTGCGATATGCATGTGCGTAATGCAGTATACTGCAATATGCATTTGGAAGCAACAGTCAAGTCAAATGTCGCGGAATGTGGGCAACACAGCCTCAACGGCTTCCACAGCCCGGTCCAGTGCATCTGCATCACGTGCCTCCAGCTGAATCTTGACGCGGTATAGTGGCGTGTCCGTGGTTGCTGGGTAAGACCCGATTAAAACTGTGGGATGTTGGCTCGCCACCTCACGAAGGGGGTCTGCCACCCGTCCCCAATCCTGTATCAGGCATCAATGGGGGCCAAGCATCCAAAATCCAATCCAACCCAAAATTTTCAATCCTGCTCCACCTTGTCGGCCTCTAGTGGCTTGACAAATGCCCTCCTCCTCCGTCTCCTCCTCCTCCTCCTCCTCCCTCCTCCTCCTCCTCCCTCCTCCTCCTCCTCCTCTTAATCCTGCTCCACCATCATTCTCCTTCTCCTTTTTCTTGGTCTTCTTCACATCTTCCCAGATGCTTGCCGTCTCTCACCCTCCCAAGTAGTCTTCAAGAGCCCATGGCCACCCGTAGGCCCCAATGTGGATAAGCAACCAGCTTGGCTATCTACAGGCAGTAGAACAAGAGGCAGAATGTACGTTCTTTTGACACGGGGTTTGAAAATGCAATTCTCTACAACGCAGATGCCGCGTAGATTGCACATGTTTGTACCGTCCGCTTTCCTGTGGAGGCCATCACCTTCCTGCTGATCAATAGAGCGGTACCTTCTGTATGAGTGCCCTTGACGTGCACTGTAATCAATCTATGTTCATGTGTAACCAGAAATTAGCTGCACGCACACCTCTCTCTCTCTAACCCCCCCCCCCTCTCTCTCTCTCTCTCTCTCTCTCTCTCTCTCTCTCTCTCTCTCTCTCTCTCTCTCTCTCTCTCTCTCCCCCCCCCCTCTCTCATTCTTACACGCGCGCACTCTCCCTCTCTCTCTCTCTCTCACACTCACTCTCCCTCTCTCCCCCTCTCTCTCTCTCTCTCTCTCTCTCCCTCTCTCTCTCTCTCTCTCTCTCTCTCTCTCTCTCTCTCTCTCTCTCTCTCTCTCTCTCTCTCTCCCCCCCCTCTCTGTGTGTGTGTGTGTGTGTGTGTGTGTGTGTGTGTGTGTGTGTGTGTTTCTCTCCCCGTCCATCATTTCCCCTCTTACCCCCTCTGACATCCACAGAGCCGCTTGCGCGCATGCCCCCCCCCCCCGGCACACACAGACAGAGAGACACGCAAACACACACACACACACACACACACACACACACACACACACACACACACACGCACACCTTATCTAACATACACGTTCATCACAGACTAAACAACAGACACACTAATTTGGCAACACACCACACATGGATACATACCCCCGCATACAAGGGCGTGCTCCCCCCCCCCCCCCACACACACACACCAGCCCCCTCATTCCCGCACCCACACCGCTCATGTGGGCCATTACTTCCACCCCTAACATAAGCCGCCAGGCACCCCCCCTCCATCCCTTTCCCCTTTCCGTCCCATGCCATGCCATCGCTTTCCCCCATCCTCTCCCAGTCAACTGTCTTGTTGCTTCTGTTCTGTTTGGATGCTACTGCTCATCATTTCGTCTGTTCCAGGCTGTAGGAAATTCATCCAGTACACCATGGCCTGTCTACCCATAGCATGGCCCAGCATGGCACACAGCAGAGAGGGAGGGAGGGAGAGAGAGAGAGAGAGAGAGAGAGAGAGAGAGAGAGAGAGAGAGAGAGAGAGAGAGAGAGAGAGAGAGGAGAGAGAGAGGGGGGGGGGGGGGGGAGGGAGGGAGAGAGAGGCTCGCGCACCGGCAACATCGCCTTCCCGAGGCTGGTGTACAGAGTCACACAGGAGTGGGTGGGGCAGTGAAGCGGTCCTTGTTGGCGTCCAGCATGGCACTGAAGAGCCTGGGTATGCCCGGCAGAATGTAAACCCCGTGCACGTTCACCAGAGGCACCCACAGGCCTGGCGTGGTTAGGACCTGCCCTCCCAACCCCCCCAAACAGGCCTGGCGTTGTTAGAGCCTGCCCTCCCCCCAAAGGCCTCGCATGTTTAGAACCTGGCCTCCCCCCCGCCCCAAACAGGCCTGGTGTGGTTAGAGCCTGCCCCCACCTCCCAAACAGGCCTGGCGTGGTTAGAGCCTGCCCTCTCCCCCACAGGCCTGGCGTGGGTGGGACCCCCCACACCTTACCACAAAGCCCAGCATGGTTAGGACCTGCCTTCCCCGCCACAGGCCAGGCGTGCTTAAGGCCTGCCCTCGTCCCACAGGCCTGGCGTGGTTGGGCCTCCCCCCCCCCCCCCCCAAAACAAGCATGGCGCGGTTAGAGCCAGCCCTTCCTCCCCACAAGCCTGGCGTGGTTAGAACCTGCACTCCCCGCCCCGCCACCGGCTCGCTTTGGTTGGGGTCCGCACCGCGGGAGCAAAGCCGCAGGGGCAAAGAGCAAGAAAAGAGGGGAGAGAGGGGAGGGAGAGAGAGAGAGAGAGAGAGAAGAGAGAGAAGAGAGAGAGAGAGAGAGAGAGAGAAGAGAGAGAGAGAGAGAGAAGAGAGAAAGAGAGAGGAGAGTGAGAGAGGCAACAAAGATAAAAAGGCAGACAGGGAGAAATAGAGAGACACAGGCAGAGATAGATGGGTAGAGAGAAAGAGACAGACACACCAGGAAGAGATAGACGGCAGGCAGAGGAGACAGAGAGAGAGAAAAAGATGCACGGACAGACACACACACAGATACACACACACACTGAAAACAACCAGACAGACACAGATGCACACGCCACAATGTCACTGCTCGTCTGCGGGGAATTGTGGAAACCGTTTGCCTGCCATCCTAACCTTCCCGCACAACCGCCCCCGCCCCCCCCCCCCCCCCCAAACACACGCATGCTCTCTCCTCTCCCTCTCTCCCACGCCCCCCTCTCTCCCCCCCCCCTCTCTCTCTCTCTCTCTCTCACACACACACACACACACACACAGACACACACACACACACACACACACACACACACACACACACCACACACCACACACACACATGCGTGTGCACGCACTGATCCCCTACCCCTCAAGAGACCGACGCTCACACCCTCCGGAGACCAACCGACCGAGCGATTGGGAGTGGGCGGGGCGCCCACCTCCGCCCCGATGGGCAAGCGGCCATACGAAGGCGTGCTGCGTTCAGCTCCACACCCCTCTTCTCATAGTGCTCCTGCATCAGAGCCACTGTGGGCCCGTGCTGTGCCAGCTTCAACCCTGCCTCATCCGCCATCAACTTCCTCACCCCCCATCATACTCCATCAACTTTCTCACCCCGCTTAATCCCCCATCAACTTCCTCAACCCCCCTCATACTCCATCACCTTCCTCACCCTGCTTCATACCCCATCAACTCTCTCACCCTGCCTCACACCCCATCAACTGCCTCACCCTGCCTCATACCCCATCCATTCTCTCACCCTGCCTCATACCCCATCAACTCTCTCACCCTGCCTCATACCCCATAAATTCTCTCACCCTGCCTCATACCCCATCAACTGCCTCACCCAGCCTCATAACCCATCATTTCTCTCACCCTGCCTCATATCCCATCAATTCTCTCACCCTGCCTCATACCCCATCAATTCTCTCACCCTGCCTCATACCCCATCAACTGCCTCACCCAGCCTCATACCCCATCATTTCTCTCACCCTGCCTCATATCCCATCAACTCTCTCACCCTGCCTCACACCCCATCAACTCTCTCACCCTGCCTCATACCCCATCAACTCTCTCACCCTGCCTCATACCCCATCAATTCTCTTACCCTGCCGCTATACCCCATCAACTCTCTCACCCTGCCTCATACCCCATCAACTTCCTCACCCTGCCTCATACCCCATCAACCGTCTCACCCCAACTGCCGTCAACTTCCACGACCCTGTCTCATCGCTTGTTAGCACTTCAGCCCTCAAATCCCATCAGCAAAAGCAAGCAAACAGAAAAAAGCCCCCTCCCCCCTTCTCTCTCTCTCTCTCTCTCTCTCTCTCTCTCTCTCTCTCTCTCTCTCTCTCTCTCTCTCTCTCTCTCTCTCTCTCTCTCTCTCTCTCTCTCTCTCTCTCTCTCTCTCTCTCTCTCTCTCTCTCCCTCCCTCCCCCCCCTCTCTCTCCCCCCCCCCCATATCTCTCTCTCGCTCTCTCGTCCGCGCTTGTGTGCACTTCCCCCGTGCCCCTTTCCCCCCTCCCTCCAGGGCCCCCTCCTTCCCTTCCTCCTCCTCCTCCTGCACCCCTTTCTCCTCTGCCTCTCCCATCCACTCCATCTTCTGTACGTCCCTTCCCCCGACCCCCCAAAACGAGAGGGTCTCTCTACCTTTCGCTCTCCCAGCGTTTCTCGCTCTATCGCCCCACCCTCTTGCCCCCTCCTATTCCCACAAAATCCCTGTGTCTGTGTTCCCCACCAGGAGGGGTAGCCAGCAGCACACACTTCAGGGGATGGCATAATAAAAGGGTAATCATGTGTACTTTAAGTGGCAAACACAGGAATTGAAGTATTTCAACTGGCACACACAGGAAATAAAGTATTAAAACTGGTACACACAGGGAATAAAGTATTTGAAATGGCACACACAGGGAATAAAGCATGGAAAATATATCGGCGGACAGCATAACGTACCGAATGCTTTGGCAATGGCCTCGTACGTGACGTCGTCATCTGCATCCCCCCCGTCGAGCTTCAGCAGTACATCAAGTCGGACCAAAATCCAGAAGGCCCAATGAGATCCACGCAAAATCAAACACCAAATGTCCACCAAGATCCAGCCAAAATTAGACAAGTTTCCAGCGAAATCTGTTCAACAAGATCCGGGCAAAACAAGACGATTTGTGCGACAGGATCCAGGCAAATCAGAGATGGATTTGTCTAACAAGATCCAGGCAAAATAAGCCATTCTTTCCATGCCCAACTGCAGCGCAGCCCTACCTCATATCCCTTGCAGAAGCTCATACAGCATCATCATCTTATGGTGTCATTGTCATCAAACAACAAGAAAACCATCATCACAAACATCAAATGACATCACCATTGTCATCATCTGGTATCAGTAGCATCATGTGTCTGAGTTTCCAGCCATTTGACGCGAGTCAGCCACAATCAAATGATCTACGACACCCAGCTGTAAATATGCGTGAATCAGCATCTGGACTAGAAGCTGGTGGTACCGGCATTACCCAACCCCGCCACCGCAATGAGATGATCTGTGAATCTCCAACAGACCCTCCGCTCGATTCAATTCACACTCCCGCTGCGAGCTGATGTGGCAGTGTTTTGAAGATGAGCCCACACTCATCAGAAAGCAGTGGAGCTAGTGGAAGCAGCAGCGATATACCCGAACACATATCAGGGAAGGGCAATGAGTAGGATGTACTTCACTCAACATCTACAGACGCAGCCACACCGTTCCCCTTCCCCTTTTCTCTCTCTCTCTCACTCTCCCGCCCCTTCCACTACTACATCTACCACTACTTCTTCTTCTTCTCTTCCTCTTCCTCCTCCTCCTCCTCCTCTTCTTCTTCTTCTTCTTCTTCTTCTTCTTCTTCTTCTTCTTCTTCTTCTTCTTCTTCTTCTTCTTCTTCTTCTTCTTCTTCTTCTCCACCCCCCTGTTTTGGGGCCCCTCTGATACAGTGGTTGAGGGGCAGGTGAAACATACGGGTGGGTCCGATGCCCCCCGAAGTGAAGACGAAGCCAGTCTCCCCGACCCGCTCCTTCAGTCGCAGGACGCTGGCCACAATGTCGTCTGCATCATCCGGAATGTACTCCACGCGGATGAGGTCCACTCCTCGGCTGCAGCCCACCAGGCAGGGGATAAGCAACAGACAAGCAGGGGAGTTAAGTCCACAGGTCTGGGGTCCACTCCCCTCGGCTGCAGCGCACCCCACTAGGCAGGGGATAAGCAACAGACGAGCATGGGAGTCCAAGTCCACAGGTCTAAGGTCCACTCTCCCCCCCCCCCCGGGCTGCACAGCACCCCACTCGGCAGGGCATAAGCAGTACACAAGCAAGATTTTGCTCCACAGGTTTGAGATGTACTCCCTGGCAGCAGCATGCCCCACTAGGCAGGGTATGAGCAGTACAAAAGCAATAAATCATCCACATTTCTCAGATTTACTTCCTGGATGCAGCACGCCCCACTGACCAGACCCTGTGCTCCATAAA
>KV908488.1:165000-207500 GCA_002005505.1 Botryococcus braunii | reverse complement strand
TGCAGGCTGCAGGCGGGCGAGGTGGTTTTGCATGAAAAATGTGAATGTCCCTCGCGATTGACAATAAAGAGCACACATAGCGCGGCACACACAGGAGCACACACGCACACACCTCACACACACACACACACACACACACACACACACACACACAGAGGCGAGGAGAGGGAGGGAGGGAGTGGGGGGGGGGGGGGAGAGAGAGAGAGAGAGAGAGAGAGAGAGAGAGAGAGAGAGAGAGAGAGAGAGAGAGAGAGAGAGAGAGAGAGAGAGAGAGAGAGAGAGAGAGAGAGAGAGAGGAGAGAGAGAGAGAGTGAGTGACAGAGAGAGGGGGAGAGAGGTGGGGGGGGGTGTCAGTCTATTGTCGCCCCAAATAGCCTCCACATATGTCAAGCTCTTCAGATCAAATACATCGAGGAATTGGGCATGGTGTGATACAACTCTTCAACGTCAAGATGTCTCAAAATTTATATGACACAACCTGCAATAGCAGCCGTCATGGGATCTTGCTTTGAGGTTTGTGTGGTTCAGGGCTTCGCCCGCAGCCGTGAATAATGTTGTAAAATGTACAATGAATCAGTCTGTTTTGCATGTATCTTATACAGCTAATTAGGCTTGAAATTGGGTTCGAGTTGGTTAGCCGGGCTTCTTGTGTTCCAATGGATCCGCTTTCCAAACATTGGCCTCGCGATCCTCGACTTGAGATTCTCGACTTCCAGAATCTCAAGTTCAGATTCTCGATAATTCTCCGGACGGACTCCTGGAGTCCGATGGACTCCGATTTCGTCTCCGAACGCTCGAGTGTCTCATTTGAGACTCCCAAGCCAGGTGAGTCACCAGGTGACCCAATTTTTGGGTCCCCCAGATCGCCATCGGTTACTTCAACCGAATCTATTTAGCGCTGCTCGGACAGCACAAAAGTATAACTCTCCAAAACCTCGGAAAAGAACAGGATATCAATTTTAAAGCTGTGGCTTGGGTTGTTGGACGAAAGGCTGTATAGTGTAGGCTGAGCCATAAGTGTTGATACGCGGGCCCCTTCTACATATATTATATATCCTCAAACCTGGAGCCCTATGCTATCACATCGCATTTGTAATATGCTAACAGAAAGTTTTGTGGTCAATTTGGATTGATGGTTGAAGGCAATTATAGCATTGATCGCTCGAACAATGTCAGCTGGCAGCACTCTTGAAGACAAAGCGAAAGCTAAGCTGGGCGAATGCTCCCGCATTTTGGTATTTGATGAATCAGGAAAAGTTTTGTTTAGCACTTTCCGGGTGCGCAGCTGCAATGTCTGAGATCTTGATTGTATTTTGCACACAAGATCCAATAACGCTACAGCACATCCGTCAGCCTTGAGGAAAACTCAGAAAGATGAGAGCATCTAAAAACAATATGATTGTTTTACCTTTGTTAAGGAATACACGCTTGAGTATCCTTACGTTTTCTTTGGCAAAGTTGCTCTATTGAAACTGCATGCCCGTATGCAGCAGTGTTTGGAATTATGCCTAATCTATCTAGAATGATGTCCCAGGGCAAAGCCCACCTTGTACCTCTGATATATATATATATATATATATATATATATATATATATATATATATATATATATATATATATATATATATATATATATATATATATATATATATGTCTGAATGAGCTGGTCTCAGACCATATCCTGGTCGGATTTTCACAGGCAGTGGCAAGGGCTCTGACTGCCTTGCTTGATATTTGTGCGACAAATTTTGGTAGTGAAAATTCTTGTTGAAGCTGCGATACCCCATATCAATTAAACCATGCCTGCTGCCGCAGGTTCTGCCTTCAGAGTTGAGTGTGCTGACCCAATGTTTCGGAGACAGAGAAGCTGCCATACGAGCTGGTCTAATTCTGCAAGGGAAGCGCTACGAGGTAAAAGACACACAAGTTTTTTTAAAAAGTGAAGACATCAGGACTGTGATAGTCAAGGAAGGAAGTGCACACACGCTCTCTCTCTCTCTCTCTCTCTCTCTCTCTCTCTCTCTCTCTCTCTCTCTCTCTCTCTCTCTCTCACTCTCTCTCTCTCTCGCTCGCTCTCTCTCTCTCTCTCTCTCTCTCTCTCTCTCTCTCTCTCTCTCTCTCTCTCTCTCTCTCTCTCTCTCTCTCTCTCTCTCTCTCTCTCTCTCTCTCTCTCTCTCTCCCTCCCTCCCCCCTCCTTCTTTCTCTCCCCCCTCTGCACGCTGCCCACACCTGAGGGGGGCGCCGGGTGGAAATGTGTATTCCTGCTTCCTGTTCTCTCCTTCACAGGCCTCCTCTTCTGCCTCTACTGATGTGTGTGTGGGGCGCAGAGAGAGGAAAGGTGCGGGAGGGGAAAGTGGGGAAAGACACAGAGAGGGAGGAAGAGGGGGGAAGAGAGAGGGCGGGGGAAGGAAAGAGGGTGGTGGGGCAGTGGGAAGCGCATTGGCATACGTGCGTGCGCCTCTGTGTGTGTATTTGTGGGGGAGTGGTGTGTGTGTGTGTGTGTGTGTGGGGGGGGGGGGGGGGTTGAGTCGGGGGGTGGCCGTAAGATCATGTGGCTACTCAAAATCAACAGGGGGCACATGGGTGTACTGCAGATACATCGGCACCACCCGCCCCTAGTGTACGGGCGGGATATGTCGGGGGACCCGGAGCTGAGTGACGGGATCGCCATCTGCCGCGTGGAGAAGGGCATCACGGGGATTCCCGCCTTTGCTCTCATCACCTACCCGTAACCTACCCTCTCTGTCATGACTTTGACTTTGTTCCCATCATGCCCCTCTCTATCTCACACTGTGTGTGTGTGTGTGTGTGTGTGTGTGTGTGTGTGTGTGTATGTGTGTGCGTGTGTGTGTGTGTATATCTGTGTGCGTGTGTGTGTGTGTGCGCGCCCGTGCGTGCATCTGCGTGTGTGTGTGTGTGTGTGTGTGTGTGTGTGTGTGTGTGTACGCAGTTCCCCCCCTCCCTCTCTCTCTCTCTCTCTCTCTCTCTCTCTCTCTCTCTCTCTCTCTCTCTCTCTCTCTCTCTCTCTCTCTCCCTCCCTCCCTCCCTCCCTCCCTCCCTCCCTCCCTCCCTCCCTCCCTCCCTCCCTCCCTCCCTCCCTCCCTCCCCCTCCCCCTCCCTCCCCCTCCCCCTCCCCCTCCCCCTCCCCCTCCCCCTCCCCCTCCCCCTCCCCCTCCCCTCCCTCTCCCTCTCCCCTCCTCCCCCGCCCCTTCTCTCTCTCTCTCTCTCTCTCTCTCTCTCTCTCTCTCTCTCTCTCTCTCTCTCTCTCTCTCTCTCTCTCTCTCTCTCTCTCTCTCTCTCTCTCTCTCTCCTCTCTGTGCGCGCGCCGCGCGCGCGCGCGCGTGTGTGTGTGTGTGTGTGTGTGTGTGTGTGTGTGTGTGTGTGTGTGTGTGTGTGTGTGTGTTTGTTTGTGTGTGTGTGTGTGTGTGTGTGTGTGT
The DNA here is from genome assembly GCA_002005505.1 of Botryococcus braunii. Classification (NCBI taxonomy): domain Eukaryota; kingdom Viridiplantae; phylum Chlorophyta; class Trebouxiophyceae; genus Botryococcus; species Botryococcus braunii. Next base: position 204,063 of record KV908488.1, on the reverse strand, counting down.
GTGTGTGTGTGTGTGTGTGTGTGTGTGTGTGTATGTGTGTGTGTGACGCACGCACGCAGGCATGCGCGTGTCCACTCCAATGTCCTTTTGGGATTTTAAGTGAAGCCGGGGGGGGGAAGGGGAGGTGAGGCGCTCCCGAGCTGCAGGAGGGGCAGGGCCTGAGGGGTGGCGGAGGGCTGTCGGGGCAGGATGCCGAAGGTGTCGGCCCGCATGGTGACCCTGCTGCGCGACTTCGCACAGGAAGAAGTGCAAGTCAAGTAGTCCAGCGCGGCCCTCCCTGCCGCCGGGCGATGGCCCCTTTTTTATTAATGAGTGTTATTGCCCCTTTTGCGCTGTTTTTTGCGCTCGAATCTCTGGGTTTCTGTGGCAGCTGTCCCATCTGATCAGCCTCTCATGGCTGACCAGATGTAATCTCCTCCCTCTGCCAAGAGTGGGAGTTGAACGACCAGCCCGGTGTTTCTACAACCCGAGATTGTTGGGAAGGGAACGAAGAAGCTATTACATCCAAAACCAGCCATTATAATTAGAAGCATAGGCCATTATAAGCCATCAGCCATCACCCATTGTAATTGGATTATAGGGTTGGATTATGGTTTAGGAACAGGAAGATGGGGGCGGGAGCCCTAAAGACCCACCCCAATACTCCAGGCAGTGTGACGCCAGTTATGTGATCCTTGCTTCTTATAGTTATGGCTGAAAGGTGCTGATAAGCGTTCGGGCAGCATTCGAGCGATTTTCTTTGGAAAGAATGTGGAGGGGGGGCAGCATGGACGACACGTGTTTTAGCCCCGCCGAGTGCCAATGACCATATGAGGCAGCAGTTTGGCTGTGTTTCTTACCTTCTGCCTTAGGATCCGAGACGAAGATTTCACGAAAACTGTTGCTGTTGTTGTTGTTGCTTGCTTTCAGACCTCTGCACAGACCTTTGTTGTTGTTGCTTGCTTTCAAACCTCGCATGGAGCTTTTCTTTCGGACTCCTGCACAGAGCCTTGCTTTCAGAGATCCCGGGCAGAGGCCTGCTTGCAAGTACCCTGACCACAGTCTTGGTCTACTGATCAACACCCTGAGCAGAGCTTGGCGCCCTGAGCAGAGCCTTGATTTCAGTGCCCTCGCAGGCGCATGGGAAGCCAGCTCGGGGCTGGATTTCCCCCCCGGGGGGGGGGGGGGGAGAAGGGAGAAAGGCACGTGGGGAAGCCAGCTTGGTGAGCATGAAGAGGGGAGAGAGGCACGTGGGGTAGCCAGCACGGCGAGGAAAGGAAGGAAGAGGAGCACGTGGGGTGCCCAGCTTGGGATGGGTGAAGAAGGGGAAGAAGGGGAAGAAGCACGTGGAGGTAGCTAGCTTCGTGAGGGTGAGGATGGGAAAGACGCGCGCGTGGAGTAGCCAGCTCAGGGAGGGTGGAGAAAGGAGAGAGGCACCTGGGGAAGGCAGCTTGGCGAGCAGGAAGGGGGAGCAGTGCACACGTGACAGCCAGCTCAATAGTGATGGAGGAGGGAGAGAGGCACATGGAACAGCCGGCTCGGTGAGCTGGAAAAGGACGAGAGAGAGTGATATTGGGAGCGTAGTTATCTGAAGATAATGAAGAGAAGAAGGATCCTGTTTTTTGACAAAGCTAGTTGCGATTAGGGTAGGCTATGGAGACACACACGTTCTTACACCTGCGCACAATGCGTCTCGAGCCTGAATCAATCTTTAAGTACAGCACAACACACACGCTCCGGTACATAATTGTTATGGCACATGTACATATGGTTACAGTCCCACGATTTCCGCTGTAATATACATACTGTTATGACACACAAGGACTCACGATCCTTAGGGAAGATGTATTTATCACCGAGGCATCGAGTGCATAGGAATCCCCACTCATGGCACAGCCAACAGCGGCACGACCACCCCGTTTCCACGCGGGGCCACGTGTCTCTCGATTGCCTGTAATTTCCATTTGCCCGCTTTCAGATTCCTAGCATCATTGAAGCGCACGCATACAGCAAGAATCCCACGGGACTGGATCAGGAACCTAAAACCGTCCTGTGGTCCCCCATGGGTACCGCCCCTGCGGGAGCACGAGCAGTGACCAGGGGCTTGCAACAGTGAAAATGTGTACCGACAAGTACACACCAGCACTGCACACGATGGGACATACAAATTGTTTATGCTACGTTACAATCCGTGCTGTTGGGCCCTGTGACTAGTATATGACAAAGTCCCAACAATTGTGAGCAGTGTTTGAACTCTCCAAAATACCACTACTCAACTCCCCAATGATGAAGCGTGAACTCCCCAACAATCAGCTTTCCAAGAGAAACTGCCCGCAGCCTTCGAAGACGGCCTGCAAGGGGCTTATGGGGTGATGGCTCTCCCCAAAATCTGGGTACTAAGTCCCCACTCCCCTAATCGTGAGACGGCGCAGCTTCCTGTGAAGCACAAACTCGGCCCAGCCTGCAGCAATGACTCGTACACGTGCCGGATACGTGAAACTGGGAACTCCCACGAACTTGTGTGGATTTTCAGAGCAAATTTCTTCCTTTCGAGTCGGGACAGTCCCAATCGTGGCAGATTTCGGCCTGAAATGCAATCTTGCGGGAGTTCCCTGTGAAACACGACCGTATACTAATACATAAATATAGCATGATACATACATAGCATGATCCTACATGACGAAAACTAAAAGCAGGAATTCCCTGCGGACTCTTGCACAATCACACAGGCAATCACACAGGGGTCTTGTCTCATCCTTTTAAAGAAGACGCGTGAAAATGATCTTGCAGGTCAAGCCCGTCTAGCCGCAACATAATCCACCCGTATCGAGCGCAGAATCCCAGTGCATCCAGCAGGTAGTCCCGGTGTATCTTCCGGAGTATGCTGTGGCCGATGGCAGGCAACAAGGCTCATCCACCTGCACACAAATGACCTAATTCGGGCCATAACCCCCTGTCAGCTGGACACAACGGCTGTCAGTGACAGCCTGTCACCCCACTTCCACGTCTTAGGACGTTTTACTCACTCCTGTACCTCAGTGCAAGTGGGGACCAATGTTTCCCCGATACCCCTTAGGCACCGTTGCAGCCAGTAAAGATGAGCAGTTGGGGGTAGCAGACACATGTTGGAACGTTGCTAAGGTACCACCCACGGAGGGAAGACTATCTACAATCTCACGAAATTTGTTTCACAAGGGCAGAAAAATGAGATGGGGGGGGGGGGGCGGGACGGACGGACGCAATCTGCACTGACGGACTAGGGAAGTCGCAAACCAGATTTGACAGTAAAGGAAGCACATCTCCCTCGTGTTTGCCTGGTTGCTTAGGGTCTCCTGTTCTACAAAGTCAGGGAACAACGACTACTGACCCTGTTCGTAAAACCATCTCCATGAAGACGACGATCAGTACCCTTTGCCTTGAATGAAAAGTACAGCACATCCTAACCGCCAATTGGGTATCCCTTCTGAGAGACCCAATAATCCAGAGAGACCCCGTAATCCAGAGAGACCCAATAATCCAGAGTGACTGAAAACAACCCGGTCCCGTGGTGGGAGCCTCTCCTAAAGGAGTTGTTGTTCCCTCCAAGGAGTTGTTGATTCCACAAGTCTGCTGGACACATCAGCCAATCCCTCTCACAACCACCAATTCTGCTCGTCCCTCCCATCAGCCCTCAGAGAAGCTCCGGCTTCCAATGACCTGTCACGCAGGTCCCCGACCCTCCCATAGCGCTCCGACTCTAACAAGCACCCCGGGCTCTGCCCAGTTGGGAAAACCCTCCGCTCTTCCCCTCCCTCGGCAGATATGCCCCTTCTCATGTACGTCCCATCCCTTGGCACAGACCTTCCAGGCTGCCTTACTGTATCCATTCCTGGCACGGACCTTTTAGGCTGCCTTACTGTATCATCTCCTGGCACGGACCTTCCAGGGCCACGTCACTGTAAAATCTCTGGCGTAGGCCCTTCAGGCTGCCTCCATCATCTTGTGGAACGGGCCTTTAAGACTGCCCTACTGTACTATCCCATGGCACTGACCTTCCAGGCTGCCTTACTGGAAGAAGTGGAGGATGCTGTTGTTAAGTGGGTCGGCCATGTGGTCCTGCAAGAGGGTGATAGGTCCACGCCCTGTTATCATGGAAGCAGCATAGGCCCCCGCGAAGGCCACCCTGCGCACACCACACAATAAGGGCTTGGTTCTTTGCAAAACCAGGAACAGGCTCCCCAGCCATGGTTGTTGCATCCACTCACATGCGAGCCTCATGCTCACAGAAGCACTCCTCTGCTTTCATTTCCATGAGCCCCTGGTTCGACCACAGGATGTGTCGGGATCCGGTTGGGGGTTGAAAGCGAGGAAAGGGCCGATGAAGAAGAGAAAAGCCCCCAACCCGCCCGGGGGGGGGGGGGTGAGCGGCGGCAACTCGCAATTACCTTGTAGAAAAAAGCCAGGCTTTACTCTGCAGGAGTGACAGCATGGCAGTAGGTCTCCCATCCAGATATGACGACGACATTTGAGCTTGAAGGGTATGCTAACCAACTGTCATCTTTCGTTGTGAATTTCGTATTTCAGCAGAGGTCAGCGCGTCTTCATTATGCAAAGCACATGGCGAGCTTAGCACTGCGGATCTCATTCCTTAACCATGTGACGGCTCAAGTGCCCCTTTTCAGAATATGCTGCACCCTGTATGTTAACGACGGCGGATTCACCACTCAAAAAAGCAACTCAGTCGCCCGTCATTGAGACTTCCTTGCCCATGGTGCATTGATCGCTTGAATGCACATAGTACATTGATCGATGCGGAGCTTGTTGTCTAGGAGGTGGAAGGTGACGGCTCAATCGATCCTCTTCAGGATACACTGCACACTGTATATGAGCAAAATCGTGACCCCTAAACTCTCATCCATAAGACACCGAAGATGCGTGTCTTCCCGCAGGGGATGCTTTCACCTAAGGGGTGAGCCATCAGCTGCTGGAAGACAAGTCGAGACGGGCAGGCACGACAGAGCAGATCCACTTCAATCAAGGGGCTCGGAAAACAAAGGGCTTCGAAAAGTAAGAGAGCGTGACCCCAGAACCGGGGTTCGTTGGCCCCACGCGGCAGAAGGTGGAATGTGAGGGCGCACATGGCAATTCGACCGGAGGAGAGCTCGGTCCTCTTCATGTCGCTGACCTGCTGCTGAGTCATCTCGCGCTTCTCGAACCACCAGGCCCCGCTCAGCCAGCCCGGGAGGCCCCCCAGCCAGGACGAGTACACCCCCAGCCCCGGCGCAGGCTCCTCCTGAGAGCCCATACTCCAGCATCAGCCACACCGCCGACGCACAAGTCATAGCCATGCAAACACATGGAAAGCATGCCTGCCTCGCTGATGGTCGTAATGGCGTTGCTGAAGGTTGCAATGGCGTTACACCGATTGCCAGCAAAACAGTGTGGGTGAAGAGCCGCTTGTCCCACTTGTCATGAAGCGTGAATAGCCACTTGTTAAAAGCCAGGAGGTCTGCAGCAATCTCCCTGCCTTCAGCGTGGTTGGGGCATTTGGCCAGATGCATTTCTGGACAAGAATGACACCATGCTTGTCATACCTGGTTCGAGTAGGATGCACGCATTGCCCACACACACACTCTCTACCCTCCCATCTTTCTCTGCTTCCCATTGACCCATTCCTCTGTTTCCTTGTACCTCAACACTCCTTGTACCAACAACTGTTGTGCATGCACGTGTGCCTGCGAGGCAGAGAAACGGGTGCAGACACCCAGATACTACACTTAGCCCCCCCACCCCCACACGCCCCCTTTCCCCCCCCCCCCCCCCCAAAAGCATAAAAGCCAAGTAGGCAGAAAGTAGATGGCAGGCAACAAACCCTGCCATCCAATTGTTTTCGACATCGCCCTTCTCCTGCTGGTCAGACACAAACTTAAAAATTCTCGTCCTGTCAAGGCTCCAAGGCATCTCCAGCAAACCCCTGGCCCCGCTCTTACCCCATGAGCGTATCTGTACGCGCTCACATGCACGGGTGTACCAACAGGTATCCACATGCATGTCAATATGCCCTGAACCCGCCAACCCCAGTCTCACAGACACACTGCAACCGTCCCCAACCCCCTCCCCTGTCCTGAGACACCCACCGTCCCTTCTCTCCCATAACCCCGTCACTTCTTCCTCCCTGACCTCTTGCGAAAAGTCACTCTCACCGACCCAAGCTGAGAGGCGACATACATTCAGGTATGCATTCAGACAGGGCGCCCCACCTTGCCCGGAGTGGGATTGCGCTTTTGAGTGACGCCCAAAACATCAAAGAGCTGGCCAGGATAGACACGGGAGTCCAAATCGTCCCTTTGCATGCGTTGTGCCCCACGATAGCCTTCCAGTACGCCTATGGCCACGACGAGCTGGATGGTGAAGGGCACTAGCCTCTGGCTTGCTAAATCTGGCAACAGGTACAGGTTCTGGCCCAAGATGTCCGGCACAATGAGGCCTAGAATTCCAAGCATGGCCCATCTTGCATGCAACACTTCAGCCTCCCTGCAAGGTAATCAACCCTCACGGATGAGAGGGGGAACGCAGGATGAGGCATACGCCAGGAAACTTCTCCCCACACTAACTCTGTTTGCCTGACTGTCGGCGAGGGCGCACACATCTCAGAACGGTGATCCTCGCACACGTTTATGAGAGTGACTGAGAGTCTGCTTTTATGTGACGAAAGAGGTACGGGCGCAGCCAGAGGAGGCCCCAACTTATTCATTCATACAGCACTTTCAAAGACACCCAATTCAAATTTAATCCATCTTGTGATCCAGCACGTTTCCCCCAACCCCCTTGGGGGCGGACTCCCAACTCATTTCAATTCAATTTGGCTTAGGAAAGCAGACACAGCAGGATTATCACAACAGTCCTTCGAAATGGCAGCCTTGTTCACAACACGTGCCATGCTAGTGTGAACCAGTCACATGCCTCTCCACTTTCGAAGACACAACCTTGGGTGCAGAAACCTAACAGAACATAGCATAGTGGCACCCTCAGGTGCAAGAATTGGGAATGCAGACAAATCTCTGTGGCATCCAGGTGATTATCCAGCACTTCACACAGTCTGATAGGTAAGGAGTTGATCACCAACACGAGAGGAGCCCTCGCAATGTCCAGGTGTGTATTTCTCACTAATGCGTTGCCTCCAGTGTATTTTTTCAAATCCCAGCATTCATGATCTAGCACTAAGGTCAAGATACAGGAAAATACCTCAGAAACCCATTTCTACCGCTGGTAGATGGCTCTGGCTCCTCCGTCCTGTGCCCGCATTGATACTTCCCTCAGACCTTACCCAGTTCTTACCACATATTTCAAGACACACAATACCTGCAGCACCAAAATTTCGGTTGATCTAACCATCTCCAACCAGAACTTTAAAAAAATTGATCCTGCAATCCACAGGCCGGTCGTGTAAACAATAACCACTACGTCACGCTTAAAACCCAGCGAGGTACACAGCCAGAGTCCGTGGCGGGGTTCCTTAGAGGAGAGTTCAGCAATCTTGCGTGTGAAAAAGCCTATAAAGATTGAAAGGAAACTGTTAGCAACTTTGTTGCGTCGTGGGATGCACCACTCGAACAATCTATAGCAGGATTCGAGGCGTACACACGAAATTCGGTCACGCTAAGTCTCTCTGAAGACGGAAACAATTATGTTCAACGTCATGCGTACAAAGGAAGTACTAAGCGAATGCGCATGCTTGAAAGGTGTATCGAAGTGGGCCTGAACTTGTGAAACACATCCGTTCTGGTAAACTTGCCACAAACCTGGCAGCCTTCGTTGATTCTTCGCTCGTGCCCCGAGGAGTCGAAACAGCTCTAAATCCTCTTGCTTTCCGACGGCCATAGTTTTGAAATCTCTGTCGGGCAGTATAGAGTTGGTTCCAACGGTTTTCGGGACCCTTGACGGATCCCAAGCTTTTGGTCTCATACAACTGCATCAAATGTCTTCCCATGGATAAACAATGACGGTGCAAATGACGAGGAGCGATTTAATGCTCCACACGTATTATGATTGTTTTGGACAGGCGACGTTTCAAAGAGGACGGAGGTGCGCCGACGTGGCTCTGTACGGTCAAACTGGTGCACTGCAGCACGTACCTAAGGCGTCGAGGCATTCTCGTGAAGCCTTAGCATTATCCAGTATAATTTAGTATAAAGAGTGTATAATGTATATTGAAGGAGCCCGCCCCAATAGTAGTAAACTACAGGGGCGGGCTCCTTCAATATGATATCCACTCCAAAAAGAAGTATTTCTGACCCGAAACCCTGTATCATGCATGCCGTTGTGCAACCCCACTTCTGTGCAATGACTGCGAACTGATATTTCCTTCCTGTCAGTCATTGGCACCCCCAATCTTTTTGAAACGGTTCAAGACTTCTTCCTCTGGTGAGTACCCGGCTTCAGGGAACCGCTGCTAAGTGGTTGCTAGGAGTAAGCTGACTATCTAAAGGAAAAGGAGGAACTCGAGTTTATCTCCCAGCCCCAGGGCATGCTAAGATGTCAAGCCAAAAGCATGCACGGCCACTGGAATGAACATTGAAGCACCTCGCTGCTCAGCTTGAGTCTAAACGTTCTTGAAAAGCCGCGAAACATATAAAAGCCTTCCCGGTCAGGTCCTAACTAGCTTCACCAGTATAATACCCCTGATAAGGTCTTTCAGCGAGACGACAAACGCAAGGGAACTCATCCCGCAGAGTAAACCCCTTGGCTATCACTTAACCACAAACCCAGTCAATCATGCAGGAGCAATAGTATTCCTCTGACTGAATTGCTGTGTGGGGCGCGCAGAGGGCAACCAGCTCCTTAATGGTGTTGCAATTTGGAAAATGTGATTATGATTCTGGCAGACCTTCATCAGATTTCGTATGGTATGCAGACGACCATCAACATTCATGCCACAAACGGTGCTGGAAAAATATGGCGATCTGACCGTAATAAACTTTATAACACTGCTGCAATGTCCATTGAATGGACACGAACAAACTGCAGAGTTGTCGCCCACCCGGAACTGTATGGTTGCCAGATCTTGCAATTACACACTCCATCACCATGTAGACCATTGCGAAGGATGACCGCCTGGCTTCCGCAGCCGCTGAGCGAAGTCACCTTTTGTAATGCGACATGGCACGGTTTGAAACAAGGCAAAGGGATTTCATGTCGGCACATTTTCATGTCAGCAGAGCATCATCTCATGTGCAATTGTGCAATGTTGCTAAATGCTTACTGAACCTACATCGCTGCACCAAAAGAAGTCCAGGAGGATAGAAGCAAGTAAAGTTCCCCAGAGTCCTGAACCAGAACTTCTTCTTTGATTACTTGGAAGTACATCGTTGGACAGAGAACCTTGCAAACCTTGCAGCAAACACCCCACACCCATGGCAAAGCACTCGCAGCATCGTTTAAAACAACTCGTGTGTGGTCCTCAAGTACCACACAAAGCAAGAAGGAACTGTAACCAACTCGAAAACAATATAACAGCTCCCAGTCCATCTGTCTCTCTCCATCATCTGAAAAATGCTCTACTTGAGCGTTCCACAAGTTGTATGAAGGGAACCAGAGACACCTTACCTACAGCAAAATCCATCCTCCAACACACAAGCAATATATTAGGTCTTCTCGAGAGGGGGACAGTCTCTGCCAATGAACACTCATACCTCAGCAGCACCCAAGAAGAGAGGGGGGGGCGGGGGCTACAATGGATTTCAGCTAGAGATGTTCCATTACTGAACCCAAAGGCAGCTCCCCCAAACATGCTGCCAAGGTCCCCACCACTGTCTTGATGCAACCCAAGACTGAAATCCTATCCGGGAAAAAAATCAAGGAAGGAAACAGTGCCTTAGTAATCAAAGCAGGAGCACAGCTCATTGTGCACAACTGAAGTCCATGCAGGGCATCCCGACTTTCAGAACCTTCCAGAACTCTGCACACTGCAAACTGCAAAAGCCACATGGTTGGGAGCTGTCCACACTATCTAAGCGCAGGGAACAGCATGAGAGCGCCTGGCACACAGCCCAAAGGGCCGAGTGAAAACTCTACGCATTAGCACCAGACACGATCTCAATGATCTGGTTGGTGATAGCTGCTTGGCGCTTTCTGTTGTACAAAGTGGTCAGATTGCGCTTCAGCTCCTTAGCATTGTCGGAGGCATTGTTCATAGCATTCATTCGTGCAGCCAGCTCTGACGCCAGAGCCTCCTGCGCTCCCCCACAAAAGTGTCATTTAGCAATGCTCCTTGCAACCCCCCTGTGCAGTAACATCATGAGTCGAAAACCAATCAGACAAAAGAAACCCCCCAAGCAACCCAGCCCCATCCTCAGCATGAGTACAGAAACCCACACATTGCCCCCCAACCATGGAGAACGCCCACCCTTGTGGGGTGAGGGCACCCAACTGGAGGTGGAAAATTTGGATGTCAGACATTGCAGTTTTGGAGTGCTTATGCCTAGCAGAGTAGGTACAGCTCACCTGCAGAGAGCGGAGCAGGGTGCTGTTGAGGTACAACGGCAGCAGGGCATCAATGATCTGTACAGGATCCTGTTCGAAAATGAGGCCGGCATCAAGCTCAGCTGTCGGGGTTGTCACAGTCTCCACTTCCACGGTCAGCTTGCCTCCCTTGGTGGTCAGTTTGAAAACCTCATCATCGGCAGCATCAACGCACTTCCCGTCAATGTCACAGATCTCCCCCTACAGACCAATCACAGCATTCAGATGCAATGACATGTGACATGCCTTCTCCCGAGCGGAAAATGGGTGGATTGAACACCAGGATGACTCCGTGTTGTAGACTCCTTGCCGTTGTTAATCTTCTATCTGTAACTGTTTAACTGAACTTAAACAAAAATGACACAGCACAAGTCACTACACATTCACTAGGAGACATAAGGCTATCCCGAAAGCACTACTGTGTATGTGCGATAGAGTGCATATGTGAGCTTGCACCTGCCTGACCTCTCATGCTGATGCGGAGGACCCCGTCAAGAGGGGGGGGGGGAGGGGAGGGAGAGCGGGAGGCATAGGTAGAGAGGGGAGGGGGGGGGGGCGCGCGCGCGCGAGAGAGAGAGAGAGAGAGAGAGAGAGAGAGAGAGAGAGAGAGAGAGAGAGAGAGAGAGAGAGAGAGAGAGAGAGAGAGAGAGAGAGAGAGAGAGAGAGAGAGAGAGAAGGGTGGGGGGAGAAGGGGGGGCGGCAAAACCAGAAATGAATAACATTCACACAGAATTGACATCATTTCCATGACGTCACTTTCAACCTGGATCCCATCAAGGTAACACAATACACAGAACCAGAGAAATTTTCTCTTTAACCAACAGGTCATACCTTGGGTGTCAAAGGCAGGAGCGTCTGGATAGTCGGAGTTGAAGTGATCAGAGAGACGAACTTGGTGTAGATCATCTCCACTTTGTCAACCTCCTCCGAGACAAAGTCAGCGTACAGCTCATCAGCAATGGCCTGGGCCTCCTTTGTGCTTGGAGTAGCTCCCAGATCAAAATTTGCTGTTGTCAAGCAGCCCCATATAGCCAGTAAGATGGAATGTTGCAACTTTTGGTTTCCATACCGACACCCGACAGAAATATAGGCCCCTAAACATCTGCTCAGGGGCCCAATTTGGCACTTGCATGAATGTTGAAAGGGGTAACTACGATGCTGTGGAGCAGTGCCCGGACACCTCAATCACTAGACTACACATGCCAAAATAAGCAGCGCTCACACACACTAGCCCCACTCAAGACAGAGGTTCATCATGCTCCAGTAAAGCTTTATCCCTGAAGGACGAGTGGCGAACAAGACCCACATATCAAATTCTCAAGAAATTTGGAAGGTTTCAACCAGTAAGGAACACCCTGCACCTCCCATCAACTAGCACAGTTCTTATATCTTCCCAAATTCCAAGATGAAAATGCCTCCAGCTCAGAGGAATACATCCGAGGTAAGCTTAAATTTACCGTAGACTAACACAGCGCGGGCTTCGTAGTTTTCCCAGTATCGTAAAAACAATTTCTCGGGCCCCCTCCAAATTTCTCCCACTTCCTTCCAATGTAGCCCCTTACAATCATGGACCCAGGCCCACTGTTCCGCAGCGACCAAAGCTCTTACTATTGGAAATCAAAAAAAGCACTGCAACACATCACGCTACGGAGCAGACGAAGTAAAACAGCTCATGTACAAGAAATGTTTCATCCGCAATGAAGGCCAGCCTCAAAACTTCAAAGAACCTACCTGCAATCTTGTACTGAGGACGCCTTTTGAAATAGGTGTACCCCTTCTTCCCCACCATGACGAGCTGGACATTGACGTTCAACTCCGTGAGCTCCTTCACACGAGACTCCGTCTGCACACCAACGCCTTGTGGGTCATGCCCATGCAAAATCCTATGTGGTGAATGGACAGCATAAACATGAAGGCAGTTCAACAAGCTCTTGACAACCAGGAATTACCTTCTTGATGACAAAGTTGTTGTAGCCACCACAAAGACCACGGTCTCCAGTGACCACCACAAGCAGCACCGTTTTAACTGGGCGGACAACTACCAGAGGAGAGTCGACATCCTCAACCCGTAGCCTTTGATTTACACCATAAAGCACCTGCAGTAGCACAGAAGTTCAATCCCTCAGCAGGATTTCGCTAAACAACTTACAACAACCTGAGCTGGGGAGCGCCATTTGTAACCCATTCACCTCCCAACCTGACTCCATTCATTTAGAAGCAATGCTAAGGATTCGTTTATGACAAAACCTAACGCCCCCCACCATTAAATCGGGTGATACCTTCACGAGGTTTTCTGCGAAAGGGCGTCCGTTCACCACAGCTTCCTGCGCACGACGGACTTTGGCAGCAGCCACCAATTTCATGGCATCTGTGATCTTTTTAGTACTAGATACCGAGCCGATGCGGTCACGGATATCCTTGAGTCCTGCAACAACCTGCGCCGACCATCCAAGAAATGGTGAGTTTGTGCCACAAAACAACAGCCAAATTGGAAAAACTAAATGTGAATCCGTTTAATGTATTCCATCAATCTCTACTGCAAGCAGAATGTCTGTACCTGAAGGGCACCACGCTCCTGGACTACGCATCGCCGAGATGCCACCAAAGACGCCGTTTCCCCAGCGAAACCAGTGTTCCGGAGCTTGTTCCCAGCTCCAGGGATGGACGCCACAGACATTGTTGCACTGAATGCAGCCATCACAACCACTGAGCAATGTCTTGTTCACGGACCAGAGGCAGCCTCAGGTGACGGAGTCCGGATAGGCCTCCAAATCTTTATCTTTTCTCCCTTCGAGAACCGCGTACAGCCACCAGTGCCGATGGTCACAGCAATCATCATAGTGCTCCAGTGACAGGGGCGTTGCTACTTCTTTACACTGACCAATATAGACATGCTCGCCCAATGCTTTTTATTAAACTTTCAGCATAATTCCTGGTGTATGAAATTCCTCCCTTTCCTGATTGTTGAAGCATGAAGATATGTTAAGGCGCCTGGGCAGCTGCGTTTAAGTCCGCAACTTAAATGTCATTTGACATACCATGACATTATCCTTCTTTGGGCCGATAATGGTAATGTAATAGAACGTTTTCTTCATGAGAACGCCGATGTCTTGTACTTGAAGCGTTCAGATCTGGAAGATCGAACAGTTTAGAGTAGGTGTCGGCTGGAAAGCAAATGAGGAGCTTGAATTGAGTCTGATATTTCAATTTTAGCAAGGTCATCTTATGGGTTCAGGAAGCCTTAATATTCTGTACAATTTTAGATCGATAGGGTTAAAACTCGCCGTTCAAAAGAGTCTTGTATGGGGATAGTAGGAATGCAGTGGATTCACTCAAGTCTTTCATCCGGTGGTCTAAAGGTGAGGACGGCAAGGCCATCTCAAGGGTTTTGAAGTTTCAAGTGTATGTACCAGGCCAGATGTCTGCTATTTGTGTGTTCTCTAATGATTCAAGTGTCAGGTGATCAGTGGTGCGGATTTGTCTCATGCTTCACAGGAAATACAGGAGTTACCCGCACCACTCCTCTCTTGTCCAAAGGGGTTTGGGGTCCAGCTCTTAGTAAGCCATCCCCATGAAGCACATGTTCACATGATATGTTGATGACACTACAGCAGGCTTACGTGATCTGGATTGCTTGAAGAAGGTGCAGCCAGAACGGAAAACGCAAAGAGCAGAAAATGAGGGCAATCGTATGAAAGCTGGGCTGTACAGTCCAGATTCCCTTTGTAAATTCTTGTCCTGTCATATATTCTCTTGCTTTTCGAAAGTTTTCTCACTGGTAACAGGACAATGACAAGCGCAGATATTGAATTGTGGGAAGGACATGGCAAACGCTAATGATAAGGGGTAAGTTTCCATGCATGTGAGTGTTATTTTCTATTTATTTTTTGGGGGAGGGGGGGGGGTGCACTTAGCAAAGTGCCTCAATGCTTCTAGTACGAGATGCATATGGGACAGGGAGCACGTTAAACGCTATTACATTAAGTTTAAAGTAAAGGATGTACTCCCTTTCCTTGACACGTGTCACTGGGGATTCCCGAGTCGGGAGGCAGGGCATGCAAGGACCTTCAAATGCCTGGTATAATCAATGTGGGCATAAGATTCATTGTGTCTAGATGAAAGAGGGGGGGGGGGGGGGGAGTATACTGTCTGAGGCCCTCAAAACGTCTTTTTTTCATTCCTTAAAGAAAAGCGGCATGATGAGCCCTTCTTTCGCAATTACGGCCACATTCTGCTCGGTGCTAAATATGTCTTACAGCGACCTCCGCCAAGTACAACATGGTGGTATGTAAAACGTTGCTCATTCCTAACAGCGGCAAGTATCTGTTATGGATGTTTTCATATAGCAGGACTCACTTGGCTGACAAACTAGATTTATGCCTTCTTGCTCTGCTCGAGTGCTTTAGAGCCCAATGGCCCAAACGTCCTCTGCTGGCGTACAAGATTCCTCAAAAACTGTCCTCCTCCCAGACAGCTGACAATGGAGTGTCAAGACCGACAATTATTACACATGATCGATTATGCTTGACGGTACTTCTGGGCTATGCTGGGAAGGCATGCCTGCCGCAGCGGAGGGGGGGTTTCTGTTATTGCTTCATCCAATTTATCACACAGACCTACCAGGCGGCAAACCTCACTGTCCGCGAGTGAGATAGGTGTAAATGTCTGAGTGTGTTTGCGTGTGGAGGGCACGCTTGCTATGATATGGCTGGCCACTTCTCCCACTTCTTTTATGCACTTCAGGGCCCAGAACACATTCCAGTTATATGGGAAACACCTGCAGGTGAGAACGATCTGTTGGGTTGTGGTGCACTTCCAGGCGCTCCTTGCCTCAAGTGCAAGGAGCGCCTGGAATTCTGGATTCAGAAGATACTGGAGGAGTCTCAGCCTGGCTGCGGGGTCTCTCTTCTCTGATATCCTCTAAATCCACATATTGCCTCTGCTCAGGCGGTAGGCCAGCCTTATCCTTCCAAAAGTCCACAATTTTGCGCAGCTTCAGAATATCCTTGTTGGCTTCATTTTTGGTGACATCATTCTTGATTGTCCGCACCCGGGTAGCGTACGTCAAGGAGTTCTGCAGCAGAACACAATTGGTTTGTGCAAGTCAGTTGAATGTTCTGTAATCCCTGCTCTTGACCGAATTTCACAGGTTATGAAGATCAGGCAAACTTATCCCGAGACCAAACATAGGTCGCTGACAGAAGTTGGGAGGTTCTCCCTTACCAGATGGTATGGAAGCCTACCTGGGTTTCATCCAAGTTGCTGTCTGTGGGCGACACGTTGACAAACATCAGTGTTTTGGCTGTCCCACCCAGCGAGTCAGACATCAGCATTGTCAATTTGTGATTTCTGTAAGGGATGTGGCTCTGGTCCATAGCAAGGGCTGAAATGACATCACCAAGAGCGGACAAAGATTTGTTGATCGCCTGAGCCTCCTTTAGTTGCTCACCGGCTGAACCAGATTTCTTGACCCTGCAAGTGTAGACACCGGCTTAGTAATAGCTCAGAAAGGTCACGCTCAAACTCCCAAACACCTCCATGGGTTAGGGAAGTGTTGAAGTAATCTTGTGGCAAGTCCAATCCATACCTTTCAGATCCAGCAAGATCTACAAAGGATAGCTTCCCTTTTGTCATGTTCTGTGTCTGAAGATTTGTGGACTCGATTACAATGGACATGATCAAGTGTGATCTACTGCTTTCCCTGTTCATCTGCGTGCTACTGACATGCCGTCGTTGCTGCGCTCTATCAATAATATCCAGCAGCTCTTTTGCAGATGTGACCTCAAGAACGGTGGCCCCCGGTACAGTGACCATGCCTTTAGGATCTTTCTTGATCTCGAGGCGTTGTGGCTTCCCCTGTCACAACACGTGTACAGTTCAGCTAGGATGCATGCTGTGTTGACTATCAAAAGGACAGCAACATGCTCAAGGGCAACTGCAGGATGGCACCTTCCATGACCCTTAATCTCCACACATTTCATCTTGTTCTGTGTGCATAAAGAGCTTGAGTGTGTGTGTGTGTGTGTGTGTGTGTGTGTGTGTGTGTGTGTGTGTGTGTGAATTTAGGCCTGTGAAAAGGAGAGAGGCAAGGGAAGGAAACACAAAGAAAAGGCAAGGGAACTTTCACACTCCTCCCTCCCCTCAACAATCTCGCTCATCTCTCATCCGCCCAGCAACGTTGATCCCCTCTTCCCTCCCTTTAACGCTTAATTGACTTATTCCCCGTGCCCAATTCCTTCTGTCTGTCTGTCCTCCCTCCTTCACTTAAATAATCCCGCTCCCCCTTGCCCATGGCGGGAGGGCTTGGGAAAGCAAAGACACAAACATGTGCACAGTTCGACACATCTCGTGCTGGTCCTGTGGCAAGATGGACAGACACATGCTCCTCATTTACATGTGAGCACTGCAAATGGGTTGGTCGATTCACACCTTTTCAGGGAATGACTTCATAAAAGACCCTTGACCAGCCGTGGCTCTGTTGCCCTTCTGTTCCTTGGGTTGAGCCAGCAACAGATCAGCAAGGTCATCCTGATACAGCTCGAGCATATAACAGGAAATGGAGTAACTGTATTTGCCAGAGTCTCTGTCCACAATGTTGAACAATTCGGTAATGGCACGAGGTGTTACACCAGGTTCAGCATCTGTGCCATAGATCGTGAATGTTTTGCCCGATCCCGTCTGACCGTATGCAAAGATACACACATTGTAACCATCGACTGCACTTTGCACCAGGTGGCTCGTGTCAGCATAGACCTGCACAGAACACATGTCAAGTACATCACCTCTCTGATGGAAGCAGGAACACAGATCAGAGCAGCACATTTCCGCTGGACCTACCTTCTCTTGGCTGGCCTGTGGGTCATAAACTGCATCAAACCCATACTCTCGCTTCTGGGATTTCCAGTCATGAGCCAGAGTGAGCTCATCCATCACCTTCAATGCTAGGTTCTGTCCCTTTTCTTTCTCAAAATTCAGGATTGGGCGGACGCGGGCAAAGACCCGGATTTTCCCTTTCATGTCCTCCATCATGTTGTAGATCTTTTTCCGCATAATAACTTCATCCTGTATAGGCAGCAAGATCAGCCTTAGATTTCTGAGAGGGTCAGTGTTACTGAGTACAGTCATGCTTCTAAACAAAGCTTTGGAATGTCTCCAGGATTCCTTAAACCTGTTTAATACTTGATAGCCACACTTGCCTTGTACAGCTTGTCTAGCTCTTCTAAGCGCTTGGCTTGGTTCTCAATCACAGCCGCCTGAGCACGCTCTCGTCTGTCCACATCCTGTTTGAGTTCCCGAAGCTCCTCTAATTCCAGCATTCCACCGGCGAACTGGCCCCCAACAATAAAACTCCTTAATCTCTATGGTTCCAAGAGGGGTGGGGTCGAGCGGCTCAAAGATGGGGCTAAACCCGTTTCATTATTGGGCTATACCTCACTCAAAGCAGCCTCTTTTTCGGAAAGTAGAGCCTGAGTGTTCCCGAGCTCTTCCACCAAGCTGTTGAACTTCAAGTCCTTTTCCTTGAGCAGGTCAGCAAACTTAGTCCTGACAGCATCGAGTTCTCCAGACAAATGCTGCGTCTCAGCAGCTCTGGCAGCCTCAGTCCGCTGCAGTTTTTTCTCCAGCAGGTCCAATTCCTTCTGGGCCCCCCTGTCGCAAATACGGACACAGATAAGATCCTGCAGAGTCTACAACAAAGTGCTCGCAGAGCTTGCAACACTTACCCTAGTTGGTTAGTGGTCAACTGAAGTTCCTTGTTTGCATTCAATAACTCCTGCTGCAATGCCTCTACATGGGTGGTCAACTGCCCTAATTTTTGCGCATCCTCTGCTGCTCGCAAATCAGCCTGTGCTGCTGCAGCCTGAGCTTGCGCCGATTCCACTTCCTGCTTTGTCTTATGCACAGCCTGCGCCGTTGCTTCAGCCACAGCAGCTGTGACAGCAGCTTCAATAGCCTGCAAAGTCCGTCCCGTTTGAAGGAGGTCAGGTGGAGTACAAGACAAGTCACTGGATGTGAATTTTTCATCAATTACCTTTAAACTAAGTTATAAACATATATAATCTCAAGCAGGTTTCCGTAGGACTTTAAGCTCCCGAATGAAAGTACTTAAAAGAGAGCCAATTTGCCAGGGCTCTCTACCATTGTTCTGTCGAGCTCAGCCTTTTCAAGAGCCTGACGTGCATGCATCAACTCTGTTCTCAAGGCTTCCGCATCCCGCATTGCTACATCCAGTTTCTCAACACTTCGGTTATGTGCATCATGCTCAGCCTGCATCCTTTCTTGAGCTTCTGCAAGACTTTCAGACAAATGGGACTTCTCTGCCACCAGCTGTGCTTCCTTGCGGCGCATCTCCTCAACTCTGCAGATGGCAATCTTGATTAACCATACAACAAAATTTGACACGTGGAAAAAAGGATGCATAGCGGCTTGACAATAGAAATGGAGCACAGGCATACAAGTTTGTTGCAGTGTCAAGCTGCTTCTGCTTTTCTGCCATATGAAGCTCGTATTTCGGTCCAAAGTTCACCACCGCCACTTGAGGAGTATCCGGTGCCCCAGAGTTGCTGGGGTTCTCCTTCTTTCCTTCTGATCGGTGCATGCCCTTGGCCTGACTCCCAACAAAGCTATCATCAGACCACCAGCTACCCACTCCAAAGTTATTAAGAGGTACAGAAGAACATCAAGTCCCTCACAAAAGGTGACAAGCCCACAAAAACTTTCTCGTTTGCAGTGAGAGTGCAAATCCATTGCGGGACTTCCTTTTGAATGCCTTTGGCAGAAATGCATGTCTTTGGACCGAGCGGTGTGATGCACATCAACTTACCTTGCTGTAGCGCTTCATCATGATGTCGTTAATATGAGTTTGTAAAGCCATGCAGATATCTTCTCCTTGCTTTGTATCAAACTGGAAGATATGCAACACTCCGGCAACTCTCATTTTGAAAAACACCGCCTGCGAGTGCGCACATGTTGAGTTGTCAAAGGTCACCAAATATAATGTGTTTCAAAGTATGGTTTCAAGGTATACCTCTTCCTCTTTCTTGCATCAGAATGTCCAGAATGCCAGTTCTCATGGTAAACCCCTTCAAGCAAACCTATTGTGCAAGGAACCATTGCAAGGACCAAACTACCCACCTGGCTTGAGGACCCAAACTGCATAATGTCCCGCAGTTCTGCGCTATGCAGATATTCTTTGGGCACTGGACGGAAAAAATGAACTCCGCGCTTATTTATTCCGAGGATGAGTTTTGCGGGCAGCAGGCCAATTGGATCCTCAATCCGCTTGACACTGAAGAAGAGAGAGTTACCTGGATCAGAGTTTCCCACCACATGTCAGTAAGTTACAGGTATGTGAGCAACACCAAGGTGCAAAGACTTGCTGGACAAACACATTTAAGCACTAAAGACTGGCGCACGGAAACATAAACGTACCATAGGGCATCGATCGCAGAATCCTCAGGAACTGCAGTCTGGCATCTTCCTTTGAAAATTGCTCAAGAGTTCGATAGCGTGTACTAACATCCGCAATCCATTCGTCCCTGGGCCGAGTCATTAGAACCTGCACAACAATTTGTTTGTTGGTTTGTTTGTTTTGTTTTGTGTGTGTGTGTGTGTGTGTGTGTGTGTGTGTGTGTGTGTGTGTGTGTGTGTGTTTTTTTTGTTTTTTTTTTTTTTTTTTTTTTTTTTTTTTTTTGGATTCTACTGAGCAACACTGCAAGTGTGCAGTCTGAGGAAGTTCCGATAGTCTGACAGTATCACAGTAGGGAAGGTGAGAACTTACTGGTTTTGTTATGAATCTTTCCACAGCCTGTTCAATGGTGTCAATGCTCTCAAGGTAAGTTGGACCAGCATCAGCTTGCATTTGAAGTGCACACATCTGGGCTGCATCGTCACGTACAACTGGGTAGTTCCCCTGCAAGTAGTCATGTTGTGCCTGCAAGAGAGAAGGGTTGTAAGAGGCAGGGGTCCCTCACCCACAAACTATGGAAATTTGTGTCATATTCTTCAAGACAAGACACTGTGCACTGCTAAATTTTGCATCACGCAAGACCACTATAGCATCAGCCAGAAGAGCTTTTGACAGGCCGGTCCTCGAGCCTCTCGGCGTACTTGAACGTATGACAGAGTGATAAACTGTGGCTCCGTTATAGTTTCATCTGTCTCTCTGAACATCCGTTTCTTGAAGAGCAGCTTGCTCTGCGTCTCGCGTTTTGCATTCCTGAAATCGTACATGACATCCGCAATGTACTTGTTATCATCCAGGATCACATGCTCATCGCAGATGAGTTGCCCAGGTTCAAGAGCTGGTCGGATAGCCTGCACGCAGGGTAGCCATCATTAAAAAACGTGTCCATTCCTCCATAGTTCGTCCAATTCTTGCAAGATGGGCGTATGATGGTGCCGCACCCGTCTGCACTCAAACAAGGTGAATGTCTGGTAGTTTTCCAGTTTGATGACATGAGCCAGCTGTTCAACTGCTTCCAAGACTGTTGTGGAGATGTCAAAAAGTATCTCTTCAAAAGTCTCGTCCAGGAAGAAGACAATGGCTGTCAGCCTCCGACTCGTCAGCAGCGCATCAATTTCTTCGATCGACGGGAGCTGTCCCCAAACAATGATCCTCAGAAGGGGCATTCAACGACTCGTCACTGATGCACAACATGTGTTCAGAAGCCTTAGAATCTGTCTGGGCAGGCATGGATGGTGGCAGTTTCCAAACAAATCAAAGAACCCACCCACTCGGTCAGGCAAGTCTTTAATGGGCTGTGCAAGGTCAAAATACCCAATACCAACCTACATCTGGATTACCTCACACCAGAGTTATCCCCATGAGGCAAAACTTGTTCTAGCCCTCACGTAAAGCAAACCAGTGTTCTCAAGATATGGAAAAGCAAGATTGGGCATGGAGCAGTGATGACTCCTTGCGGGATTAGGGTTTAGGGTTCCCCCCATATCAATGCTTACCGTCCTCCTTGAACCAGCCTTCACTGATCGCTTTAATGCTGTCCAGGTCAGATTAGCCATGGCTTTCACTGCCATATTGACTTCTCCATCATTATGAGCCACCGTATGGACATACTCTGATACTAGGCCCACAAACTCCTTCGATGGGGGCATGGTTGATGCCACGACATGAAACAATTCCCATCCATTACTTGCTGTCTGAGTGCCATTCCCTCTACTCTGTTTAAGCAATTGCATGTAGAGTTCGTCCTTGAGCTCTGGGCGTTTGATGCCCTGCACACGTTCGAAGCTCTGTTCAGCTCAGCAAATGAAGCACGTTATTTGTTATTAATACTACTATGTCAAAGAAACCACACAAAGGCACTCCAGCACATGCATATCAATAAGCTGCTGTATCCTCGCTTCTAAGTCTGACTGCAAGGGTAATGTAAGAGGCAAATGAGCAATTTGGGTCTTGTTAGGCAACATGTTGGTCTTGCAACCCATATACTGCATTACTGGTCAGTGCCCGCTTCAAGGGACGCCAAAGCATATTACACACCATGTTTCCAAACATCTTCCAATTTCTGTTCATGGGGAACATCTTAACATGCTGGTCTTCACACTGTTCATGGAGAACATCTGAACATTCTGGTCTTCACATTCGAAAATCATGCTATACCTGGTGTAGAAGCTTCTGGATAATTTCCAACCGTTGTGGTTGTCCTAATGTCTCTCCTGTCTCCCCCATGTACCGCTGGATCATGGAGAACATCTTAACTGCCCTTGCCGCATTGTCAGAGTTAAGTTTTAGAAGAGATGTTGGTATTGTTTCCTGCGGCGTTTATCAACAAATATCAGCTACCGCAATGTTCCTTTTCTCCACCACCACAAACTTTGCAACACTTTTCACTCACCATTTGATAAACCAGCATCTCATCTAAGGACATCATGGGGGGCACGCTGGGAGTCTGTGACGTTGGCGACACATTCCCATCCCGTGAAGGAGTTTTGGGAGAACGACGGGCTGAAAACAGGCGGGCAAAGCGCGCCCCCTTGGTTGATGCTGCTCGATTGAAGCTATCAAGCTGCGGCACAAAAGCATTGTCATGCAGGGCCCCCTCATCTGCAAAATGTGACATCATCACAGGTTGAGCGTTCCCACCACACCTGAAAGTTGTTGACATGATTTGCAAGGGCTTCAAGGTGCGGCGTGCAGGGAGTACATGCCTCCCCTTCATATGTGCTGCGGGGTGTAAGTGCTGGTCCCTGTCCCTGGTTGCAGAAGGGAGTCTCTCCCTGGAGGTGTAAACCCTAGTTGAGTTTCTTACTCACTGACTTCAGGAAACTGCTGTTGCATCAAGTGCATACCTGCTCTATGGGAGTTGAGGGCTCCAATGTAGATGATGCAGAAAGCAAAATAGACCCGGCCTGAACCCCCTTTCAAGAGTCAGAATTTTCAACAAGCGAAGCTCTTGACATGTATCCAGCCCAAGGCCCTTCTGGATGATACGCTTTCGTAACAATGGCTACATTCTGTTAAAGCCTTATAAAGATGAAGACTACATCGAGTCATACAGCGCGTTCTGAGACAACCGCCGGTCCGACACTCAAAGACCAAGGCAAGCCAGGCTCTGACAAATCCAGGGAGTGGCCTACATATCCGTTGTATTTCCCTGCGTTACTATTTTGTAACTGGTAGCTTTCAACAGAAGCCATGCTGAAGCCCCTACGTGACTCGATCAGGACCAAGGTTGTCTCAGCGTTACTTTGCTATTGGAAGTAATGAAGGATCCATGTCTACAGCATTTAAGGAACCGATCATACACTATTATATACCATCTATTGAGTAGAGAGTGAAATGCCATTCAACATTTAATTCTGCAATGCTCTTCCTGCAACTTTCTAACTTTCTAACCCTTTGTATCCAGAGCTGCGCAAGTAATGCACAATAGGCTACGTGACACACCCTTTCACCCGGGTAGGAACTCCAATCTGTTTCACTTGATACATGTCCCCGTCTGGCATTCGTCATTGAGCAGTATTGCCATGCGCGGGAGAAATCAAAGCTGAGTCGAGCCGAGGACAGCTGGGGATTAGGCTCTGCCGAGCGTAATGCGCCTGACAATTCGAATCTGTTGGGTTTGATGGATGTCGGTGCGATGACTCTAACACAATATAACAAGAAATTCAGATACGTCTCCATTTCGTGAAACTTTATGAATTACGAGGTTTCGTTGGCTTCCCTTTAAGGGCTCCCAGATGTGTTTCAGAGGTGTTTGCCGTTAGTGGATGTTAAGCTCATCGGCGGGGGTTTTGCCCCATGCATTAGTCCTTCAGGCTGACATTACTTCGCATAAATAAATCCAGTACCGTTACCATAGTCTCCGCCAATGGACTAGTCAGGATCACGACAACAGAAACTGACGCCTTGAGCCAGTTCCCAGAAGCCACAAATGGCAGAAAACTTATCTTGGATTGGCAACCAGCCAGATAGATGTCTTTCGATCGAACCCTCTAATGACGTAACGGATTCAGGCTACAATGCGGTTTCAATGTCAAAACAGAAGCAACCTTTCTTGAGAAAAGGCAGCGGCAACGTGCAAAAGCGCCTAGCTGCCTCTAAAGAACGAAAATATGTTCCAAAAGGAGGTTTCCTCAAAGATTGTGTTACAATGCCTGCAGAGGTACCCATCAGCTGCAGTAGCTGTATGCAAGTTCTGGCGGTGCGAACAGCCAAGGTTTAAGGACAACTAAGTATAACTGGTTTCCCTGCAGGCATCACATGATGAACAGTTCACAGGAGTTGAAGTAGAGTCACCAACAATGGGTGATGAAAACGTTTCTAATCTGAACAGTGGGGACTGTAGTGCTTCAAACTTGAAGTCTCAGAGGCAACCTCTCGCCGCTCTCAGCTTTGATAGCGGACAAGTCCCTTGTCAGTGGACTGGCATTAAGGACGCTCCACCAACAGAGCAACCTATGGGGTGTCTGGTTTTGGAGGAAGTAGAGGTGAGGCAGCATGCCAGACATGGTCAAAATCCGAGCTAAATGAACACCATGATGCTACACCATTGTCTTAATAGAGATTTGAAGCTAAGTGCTCAACATCCATAGATTGCAGAGCTTGGGGATGGGTTATATGCTAAATTCTTCAGATTTCCCTTGGGGGTTGCATGGCTTCCCTCAGACTTCATTACCCGACCAATGGCTCTTCTTGACGCAGGATATTGAGTTGGAAGAATTCAGGATTCTAGAGAAACAGATACTGCAGGAAATACAAGGAGAAGTAGCAGTATCTGCCAGAGATGGCCTGCAAGCTGAGCAAGATGATGGTCTTGGTAAGCTCTTGTTCTGGCATGCACTTGCCGACGAACCCCCAAAGATCTGCAATAGCTGCCGAATTAACAATTGACCTCACTTAGGCATATATCCTGAACAGTTGGGTCTGAGACCAGGCCACTCTTGCTATCTGGAACGTGTGTCGCACTCGGACAGCTCTTTTACGGGGCACAATGACACCCGGATTTCATGTCTTACGGGCGCACATGCAATTGATATTGTGCGTGCTGTTAATTTAATCAAGTTTGAGTGCTTGAACGATAATGAGTCAGATTGACGTACGCTTGTATGTGATGATGTATCATGTACAATTGTATGGTTGATGTATGATGTATGTGATGATGTATGCTTGTTGTGACAGCCGCTGGATCAGCAATGGATAAGAAGGCCAACAACACACGGCATGGCTTGCCGCAACCTCACCCCACAAAGTCTAAATATAGCAACAGTGTAGACGATTTTGCAAAAGCCTCGTCTCTGCTACATCAAGACCAGCAAATCAGCCCTCAACATGGCGTCATCGATGGCAACCTGAAGATGGATAATCATGGAGAACAGATGATGGTATTGTTCAGCGCTGTCCAGGAGACTCTGAGAGTAACTTCTTTGCTGTTGAGATGGTTTGAAATGGCCAAGTCATGAACAGGCTGTCCAATCTTTAGCTGAGAACAGTAGCCTGCACAAAAGATTGAGCCAGTGGTAAATAAGAGGATAGAAGCAAGGTGCGCGTCCGCGTGCGCGAACACACACACACACACACACACACACACACACACACAGAGAGAGAGAGAGAGAGAGAGAGAGAGAGAGAGAGAGGGGGGGGGGAGAGGGAGAGGGAGAGGGAGAGAGAGGACGGGGGGGGAGGGGAGGGAGGGAGGGAGAGAAAGAAAGATGTGAGTGCGCACGCACAGGAGCACAGGAAGAGGGGGGCGGAAGACTGCAACAAGAAAGGGGAGTGGGGCTTGGAGATGTGTGGTGTGTGGGGGGGGGGGGAGAGGGAGGTGGTCGGAGGGAGCATGCTCATACATAGGCATGTCTGCAAATGTACGTATTTTGTGTGACTGTGTACATTCTTTGGCCAGGACCCAAGGTTAAGATTGGCAGAAATTGGTGCATCACATGAGCAACAGTATCTGATGTTTTCTGTGGCACGGCGCTTTTGGTCTGCAGGATCTGGGTCAAAGGTACTCACCCTCAAAGTGGGGACCAAAAGAGCGAGCTTACCGAGAAGACACATCGCCCCAAGGGGGACAGCTACACAGTGGAGCATCTAAGCAGATGGGTAAGACCTCTTGCTCCTGGAAGCTCTGTGGAGGGTACCTCTGCCACTTGGAACTATGATTTATAGACATTTCTTCTGAAAACACACACACACACACACACACACACACACACACACACACACACACACACACACACACACACAACACAACAACAACAAGAAACTGCCCCTCTTTGCTTTTTACCATTCTCCTCGTTGAAATATTTTCGACTTCTTTTATAGAAAACGTATGGCCAGGCTGCACACCAAATGGGACACCAAAAGATTATCAGACAGTGCTGGGTCAGGGAAGGCTGCTGGGATCCGACCCTTGCCCCTTATGAAGGGGTTTTGCATTGCAGTTGTGTTGTAAGAAAGCAGAGCCGTTGGAGCGGTATCTGGTTTTAATTTCGTTTTATTGGTGTTCTGAGTCATGTCAAAAAAGGGCAACCGCATGGTCTCTCTCTCTCTCTCTCTCTCTCTCTCTCTCTCTCTCTCTCTCTCTCTCTCTCTCTCTCTCTCTCTCTCCCTCTCTCTCTCTCTCTCTCTCTCTCCCCCCCCCTCTCCCTCTCTCTCTCTCTCTCTCCCTCTCTCTCTCTCTCTCTCTCTCTCTCTCTCTCTCTCTCTCTCTCTCTCTCTCTGTGTGTGTGTGTGTTTGTGTTTGTGTTTGTGTTTGTGTTTGTGTATCCACATGCCGGTGTGCAACACACGTGTAGATGTTATAATCAGGCAATGGGTGTACTGGGTAGTCTGTGCAGACAAGGAAGCAAGTCGCATAGCAGCCGTGGAAGACGAGCTGAAGCGCCTGCAGGAGGAAAGATTGAGGGTGTCCCAGATGAAAACTGAGATGGAACAGGCCATGACACGCCTGCAAGAAGAAAGAGCAGCCCTCAAGCTTAAGAAGGTGACTTCAACTTTGCCTTCCTGTCCTTCTCTTTACTTCCCCAATGTCTTCTTTCTTCCTGTCGCCTCCCTGCTCCTTCAGCCCCTCTCCATATGGCATTCTCCATTCCTCCCGCACCTCTCTTTCTCTCTTTCTCTCTCTCTCTCTCTCTCTCTCTCTCTCTCTCTCACACTCTCTCTCTCTCTCTCTCTCTCTCTCTCTCTCTCTCTCTCTCTCTCTCTCTCTCTCTCTCTCTCTCTCTCTCTCTCTCTCTCTCCTCCCTCCCTCCCTCCCTCCCTCCCTCCCTCCCTCCCTCCCTCCCTCCCTCCCTCCCTCCCTCCCTCTCTCTTCCTCTCCAGACCAGATGCAGAATTATGGCTTCAGTTTGCTCAAGCTGGAAGGTAGTTTGACAGAGTGGAGAGGACAGTGAATTGGCAATTTTCATGGGCTGCAATCTTGTGATCACTGGAGTGGTTCGTGTGGTGTGTTGCAGTGCCCTTCCCCAAAAACAACACGGGCATTCTGCCATGCTACCATGCTACAGATGTCAATGAATGATTGAGCCTGTGCAGGCAGAAGAACAGGATGAGTGGGAGCGAGAAAGGGAAAAGGAAGTCCAACGACTCAGAAGGGAATGCCGGATTCTTGAGAAGCAAACACGAGCTTGCTTACAGTTGCCAACTCGAAAGGAACGAAGCGAGGTGATACACACCCTGTCCAGTGCGTTGAGTGTACCCATTTGGAGGATTTCAAATTTGAAACATGGCGTAAAAGTCTTTCTTAGCATTCCCTGCAGCACTAGCAACGCATCTAGCTTATAAAGCTGGATGACTACGCCCCCCCCCCCCCCGCGCCCCCTCGCCCTCCCGCCTCTTCCCCCCCCCCCTCTCTCTCTCTCTGTGTGTGTGTGTGTGTGTGTGTGTGTGCGCGCGCGCGCACCTACGCATCGTTCAACAAACCCCCTGATCTTTTTCACCCGTTTTGCTCTCCCTCCGTTCCCCCTTTCCCCACCCTCACTGGAAGGAGAACCCATTTTTTTTCCTTACATTTCATGCTCCTCAATGTTGGAACCATGCCTTGCAGTAGCCTTGTCTCTTGATGGTGGTGTGCAAGTGGAGCTGACTTTGCTGCCATGCTTGATAGGTCGAAGCTCTAGAAACCTTATTAAAGGAGGAGCGCCAGCGATCTCAGGCCAAGGATGCACGTCAAAAACTGACGGTGGACCGCCTTCGCCGCCAGATTGCTGAATTGCAGGTGGCTACCCAACAATGGCAATACCAAGAACCTGTGTTCGGAACGGTGGAGCGGCTGTGCGCGCGCGCAAACACACACACACACACACACACACACACACACACATACACACACACACACACACACACACACACACATGCGCGCGCATGCCGTGCCGTGCGCATGCATTCAGTAAGTAACAAGCCTGGAAATGTATAATGGTACAAGGTGTTTGTCAGTGGTCTGTCCTTGGTCGATTCAAGGTCCAGCAAAATTGCACCCATAGTTGCAGAAAGAGCATGCACCCATAGTTGTGTAGTAAGCAGTGACATAGGCCACAGATGCGCGGCCACCACCATCTTAAAAACAACAGAGACAAGCAGGCGCAGGTTTCAACCTGCTTCTCATCCTTGTGCATAAGCAGTACATGTATGTGTAACCAGCTGGCAGGAGGCTGGAACCTTCCATTCTGCCCTTCCTTCCTCCCTGTGGTCCTTCTAATTCTGATGGGGCTGGACGAGGCAGTTCCACCAGAGGCCAAATACCACCCGGCTCTCAATGTGTGGGGTCTTTATCGAGAGGGGGGGGGGAGGCAACGTTGCTGTGTGCACAAGCACGTTTTGGCGCATGGCAAATGGCATCCGATTGCAACTTATGAACAAGCGGCTCACTCACTGCAAAGTGCAGGAGCAAAACAGCGACCTGAGGGACGAGGTGCGGTACCTCGAGGAGAGGCTGCTGGAGTTGAGGCAGGCGGGCAGCAGAAAGTCCGCCTGCCACTCTCGCGGGACGTCTACAGACAGTTACCTTCTCGCGCAGATGACAGACACGGCGCATGGAGCTTCCAAGGAGTGTATCCCTTGTGCTTCGCAGCCATTCTGTAGTCCCCTCGCCGCGGGCACAGAAGGGCAGGAAGTCCGGGGCTTCCAGGACCTTAAAGGCCCCAGGGACCAGGGACCGGGGATCGGCCCTTGTCCAGATCCAGGTCCTGCGGGGGCCTCAGGAAGCCCTGCCAGCAAGAGTAATCGCTCCTCAAGACCACCTGGTGGAAATCTCACCTGGGAGTTGCACCCCAACCAAGCTGTTGTCTCCTCAAGAAGTGATGAGGTTATGGCAGTCCCCGCTGCTCATACCCACAGCCCAGCCACTTGGCAGGCGCAGGGTGCCAGAGAGACGGGGCATGCTCATCAGGCAGTCCGGACTCTTCCAGGAGGCCCCTCTCAGTTTGCCATCAGTGGCGACTGCTCTTTGCCAGCACCCGGAGCGATGCAGGGGGCGGACAAGCCCTGGGGAGGTCCCCATGCGACGTTGTACCGCGGAGGAAGAGGAGGTGGAAGTGGTGGACCCGGCCCCTGCAGCGCCACTGCAGTGGTTGGAAATGGAACTTCAATCAGCCGAAATGGACAGGATGGGAGGGCACTGACCCTTGCGGAAATCGCAGAGGCTTCCTTCAACTGCCATGATGGCGAGCCCCTGTTGCCTGATCAGGCTTTGCAGCATGGCTGCAGTGGAGTTCAGCCACAGCTGCCCACCCAAGCAACGAGCAGAGGTGCACAGCCATCACTTGCACGAGGCGATGCACGATGGCAGGTGAGGTGGCTTGTCGCCTTTGGCAACTAGACAAACATTGGATGGAAGAGGGGAGGGGGTGGGGAAGGAAGGGAGAGAGGAGGAGCGGCTGCAGGGTGGGAGGGAGCGCTGTAGTGGGCATACGCACATGGTGGGAATAACAGGCCATGGTTCAAGAACAAGTCATGGTCTCACAATGGCTAGAAAAGGGAACGGGAGGAAGGGGGGGAGGAGGAGGGGCAGAGAAAGAGAGGGGAATTGGAGGGAGCGGGCATACCGATGGGCAAGATGTCCAAGTGGGCATGCAGACGAGCAAGGTGTGAAAGTGGGCAAACAGATGTGCAAGCTGGCATACAGATGGGCAAGACGTGCGATTGGGCATAGAGATGGGCATCAAAGGCACGTGGTACTGAAAACAGTGCAAGTTGCTGAAGGCAGGTGGTCTCACAATCTGTTGCGGCTGGACCCTGACTGGGTCTCTGGGTATTGAAGTGCTTGGTAGAATGCAGGGGGCAGGCATGCAACCCCTTCAGCTCGACGCCGGCACTGGAGAAACCGGAGAAGACTTCAGAAGCCATCAGCTCCAAGCAGGGGGCCGGACTGATGTACATCGTACCGCCTTTGGGGCCTACGCCCACGCCCCCGCATCTGCAGCTGGACAGGAAAAACCAAACTTGAAAATGGCCCAGGCAGTGCCTGCAGAAGGGCTTGATCTGGCGACACGTCACACAAGCAGCGGAACGCCCTCCAACGACTGGAGTTCCTGGTCTTCATATTCTGCAAATGGGGCTGTACATCAGGGCTCTGCCCCAGCTTTCGCTCCTGCTTCGAAAGATCCTTTCAGCACAGCACAGCATGGGCCCCGCAATGGCGTGCTGCGTGAAATGGATCGCAACCCACATCATCAGCCACCTACAGAAACTGCCCAACCTCTCTTCTCATCACGGTTCAGCGGTGACCAAGGGGACCGCTGCCTCGGGAATAGAACCTTTTTGAATGGTGCTGGCCCTGAGCCAGTCCCAATGTATGACAGCCTTATGAAGGTACGACATTCACATTCCACGCTAACTCCCGTGACGGCATGACATCCCACCCTAACTCTAGTGAAGTTGTGACATTCACATTCCACCATAGCTCAAGTGAACACATCACAATCACCTCTCACCGCAAGGCTAGTGATGGCATGACATTCACATGCCACCCTAACTCCAGTGAGGGTATTACATTCACATTCCACCCTTACTCCAGCGATACATGACACATTGACATTGAACACTAAATCCAGCAAAGGTATGAGAGTGGCATTCCACCCTATTTCTATTAAAATTACGGCAATCAGATTGCAAAAATGTCTAGTGACAGTATGACATTCACGTTCCACCCTGACTCCAGTGAAGGTATGACCATCACACCCCACTAACTCAAGGCTGCTGAATTGCTGCTCGAAGGCCATGTGTTGGGCCGCTCAGTAACAAGGCTCAGGGAGGTTGGTCATGACACTCACGCAAGTGGCTCCTTGTTGGAGCACTTTTGGCCAGCGCAGTTTAAGCTGACCAAGAAATGCTGGCGCAGGAGACTCGCTACCCCGATGGCAAATTGGAGAAAATTTGGTCAAGTGGACGAGTGTCGGTTGTATTTTCAAACGGAACGGCAAAGGACATGTGGCCGGATGGACTCTGCGTCATTCACTTCAAGAATGGGGATGTGAAGAAGACCTTTGCCGATGGTACACCATTTTTTTCTTTTTTTTCCCTTTTTTTCAATGTAAAACACACACACACACACACACACACACACACACACACACACACACACACACACACACACACACACACACACACACACACACATACTGATGTCTAGGTTGCCTAGCGTGTTGTAGCACAGCAAGGCTGTATTGAGGAGATGAGCACTTTTTTAGTAATAACGCAGCCATACATTCTTTGTCTCTTTTGTCAAGTTGATGCAGCCCAATGCAAGTTGGGTGGGGAGCTGGAGCAAAGCAATGTTCACACATCAACCTTCTGTGTGAATAAGGTATCTGAATCCATGAGCAATTTTGGGGGGGGGGTGGTTAGGGTTGAGGGTTTGCACTCTGCGTGGAGACCTGTTGCAGGGCAATCTGTGTTCCTGTCGTGGTAGAGAACAGGTCGAGTGCTCGTTATCAGTTAATCACTCTAGTCGTTTCGAGACCGTGTCAGTTTGCCACACGCAGGGAAAGTGGAGTACTACTATGCGGAGGTAGATACTTGGCACACGACCTTTCCAGACGGCTTGGAGGTGTTCCACTTTGCCAATGGACAAACGGAGGCGCATTATCCAGTCGGGCACAAGGAGATAGCTTTCCCAGATGGCAGCATGAGGATTGTTTTTGCCGATGGAACTGAAGAGGAGGTCTGTGGCCCAGGGACCTCCACCAGAAGTGTGTTTCCCAAGCCGGAGTTGTGATCTTTGGTTGAGGCATTTGAGCCATTGCCCAGAAACTTGCTGCCGACTCTTTTTCTTTATAGAACATTAATCAGAAGTATGATTGATTCATTTCTTGGGGGCGGAAATTTGGGATGGCAGCATGAGGATTGCTTTTGTCGATGGGACTGAAGAGTAGGTCTTTGGCCCAGGGACCTCCACCAGAAGTGTGTTTCCCAAGCCCGAGTTGTGATCTTTGGTCGAGGCATTTGTCCCCGAGTCCGAGTTGTGATCTTTGGTAGTTAATGCAGAAACAATAGCATTACAAAGAAGCATTAATGACGCAACAATATTGTCCAGAAAGTTGCTGCCAACTCTGTTTCTTGTAGACCATTAAGCAGAAGTATGATTGATTCGTTTCTTGGGGGCGGACCTTTGGATGGCATGCGTTAGATGACGGCTCTGCTGCAGGGTGTTCCACGGCTGTGCACCTGGCCTTGAGGCACTTGATGCGGGCAGCAAATGAATCTGTTGTTAATGTCGGTTCGGTTAGCCAAGTAAGGCTTCTTTGTCGGTTAGGTCGGTTAGGCCATGTTAGGCTTCTTTGTCGCTTCCGTTAGCCACAGTTGTGATGTAGCCTGTTGTTTCAAGGCATGTTTAGACTCCGCTTTATGTTGCAGGAACTATTAACTTGCAGGTTATCTGCGGGCACGGGGTTGCATTGCCCTGCACGTGCATCTGACTCATTCGAGAGGGGCGATATACACCAGTGATTTGTCCATGCCAATCAATATGTAGAAGTGTGTCGTGCGGTTGGACAAGGTGCAAAGGTGATTTGTCATTTATCAAGCCCGTTCACAACCCCCACCTGAAACACCCCTTCGGGAGACGAGGGGCCTAGATTGGGGAGCGCCGACTAAGGTGCGCGCGCGCGTGTGTGTGTGTGTGTGTGTGTGTGTGTGTGTGTGTGTGTGTGTGTGTGTGTGTGTGTGTGTGTGTGTGGACGTGCGTGCGTACGCCTTCCTCGTCCCCTCCCCCCCCCCCCCACTTCCTCTCTCCCTCTGTGTCTGTGTGTGTGCTTGAGGAGGAAGTGGGGGGAGGTGTGAAGTTGGGTTGGTAAGGGACAATCCAATCCAATGCAGCTTCTACTTGAGTAGGTCGCTATATGTGTGGGGCATGTGGATTTTGATTTCTCCAGTCACAACCCTCTCAGACTTGCATGTTTGATTACCCGAGCAGAGCCCTGGGAGTGTGACCTCTGATGACTGAGGACCATTACAACCCAGCATCATTTCAGCACAATGTACAAAGTCAGACACCGCTCTTCTATGCATCCATAGGGGAAGTAAATCATGTGGCACTGAGGGGATCTGCCAGAAATCTAAAACTATTTTAATTTCCAGCTCTGAACCGACAGGACCTCCCAGTCGGGGATAGACAAGCACATGAGCTTTCCACTTGACCCAAAACCTTTTGTCCGTTCCGCTCTCGCCATGCACATGTGTCTAACCACGCACAAGCCAGTTGGTCTTTGCAGTTCTTGAAGAGGATTTGTCCTCTTCAAATCGCTGCAAACGCCAATTGGCCGCTGTCCGTTCTCCACTTAAAGAGCAGTCATGTTCCAGTACACACAATGAGCTTGCCCTGTCCTTGTCGTTCTTGCAGAACAAACTGCATTTTGGCATGGTCCCCAGGAAACCAACCAGCGAATGCTGCACTTGTTCAAGGCAGGGACACTGTGAAGGCACATCGCCTTTGGCAGTCACAGCGTTGAGGGGTCCTGGACGACGATCAGTTGGTAGTCGTGCACCTTGTCGAAATCTGGCGCGATTATTATTTCATGAAGGCTCGACCGCACACGAATCAACCGAAGGTCGTCTTCCGCCTCCCCCGGGCTGAGCTTACGTAGGGCTGCTCTGGTTTTGATGGTGAACTGCGATACAAGCGCTGCGTATTGCACCGTCAGCGCATTTTCCAGAGTGGACCTGCATATTTGCCATTATAATTCTCTTTTCTGCATTCTGGAACCCATCAGCTCGGGGCCATGGTCTTGTGCAGAGGTTCACAACCTGTCGGCACTTTTCTAAGGAATGATCCCCATCAAGATGGTGGATTCCCATTGCTTTTTGGAAGTTTTAAATTTGATTTTTAAGTGTTGGTTGTTCCCGTACAATCCGAAAGGCAGCTCATCACGCTTTGCAGCGGTCAATTGAATTCACTGCGTCGTATGTGCATGATGGTCCGTATAGCACCTCGACGAGCAATAAGGGAGACTTCAAAAGTAAGAATGTTTTTCGGCAATGTATTTTACCTGATTGGGACCCCGTCCCCGTTGATGATGATGATGCCCAGGATCCCTTTGTGTGAATTGATGCGCTTCAAAGCCTCTTCCACCGCATCCGCCATTTAATGAACTCGTCAAGCCTTCGCCATGAAGTCATGGACATGGATGGAGCAATAGCGATATCCCATCCAGACGCCTGTTGTGTTTGATTGCAGGCTTCCTGTTGGCACCAGTTCCGAAAATTGGCTTGTCAGCGTTACAACTCCCGACATGCACGTGTGAAATGCCGTGTCCAAGAGACTTCTCAGGATTAGATGCCCAATGAGCGATTGCCGATAATCAACAGGTCCAGACCCTCGCCTTTCAAGGGAAATTGCTTGTAACTAAGCAAAATAAGCTTAAAATAAAGATCGATTTTGTAAGACGTAGCGTTGTAGTTGTAGGACCCGTTACCAATACAGACGAGAAGACCCGCTTTTGGACATCCGTGAGGACCGCGGACATTGGGCGATTGTCTTGGTCTTTACTGAATCAAAGATTTTCAACTGTATATTAAAGTTTTTAAATGTGTTTTCTAAGGTTATTGTAACCGGAGGATGAGCGTCTGTCTACACCAAGTTAGACACATCGTTCTAGGCGCCGGCTCTTGTTCTCTTAGAACAACTGCAACGTGGAGATTACACGTCTACCCAATACGAATCAGTTCATTCACTGTTTTCAAAGATCAATTTGTTGTTGGACGGGGCATAAGGGAAGGTAAGTGCATCCGACGGGCTTCAATGGATTTGGAAGATAAATCCGTTCAAATCACTTTTATTATGAGATTCGGTTGATGTTTCTACTGGAAAAATGAGCCTTTACAATGTCTGATAGAACTGAAACGAACAATTCGAGGAGCTCTGACAGGATCATGACTAAGATTGTTTCAACATGAAAAAGAATTCGTCTATTAGGTCTAGCCATTGAGGTCATACTCCTAAGAGTTCAGACTGAAATGCAGGCTCAGACAGACAGCTTTCTTCCTTTGTACTCAAGTCCTATGCAGGAGACAGCAGCAGTGGGGGCGGTGGAGATGATGTACCTCGTCATACAACAGCCACAGGGGATAGCAAACCATGGCACTGTTATGGGCCGATGTGGGTTTTGGTATGACTGTCCACTAAAATGCGGTAAAGGATTTCCAGTTCCTTTTGACAAGGTTGAAAGGGAAGCTAAAATGGTGTACCCAAGTCTTGAATACAGAACTGCTTCGTGTGGTCCAGCACTTGTCCAAGGTCATGCCATTCAATTTGTTTACCAGCCTGAGGCAAGGGCACAGAGGGATGGGCATGTCTTTGTGGGGTGGTGCTGGTGCTGGTTGGAGATTGCAACCACCTCCTCTCCCCCCCCCCCGGCGGGGGCGTGGATGGATGCCTTGCACTGGACACGCGACAAGTGCTCGCAACCCCTGCCGCCTGTGCACGTCCCCCGTCCTTGCACCCGCGCGTTCTCTCTCTCTCTCTCTCTCTCTCTCTCTCTCTCTCTCTCTCTCTCTCTCTCTCTCTCTCTCTCTCTCTCTCTCTCTCCTCTCTCTCTCTCTCTCTCTCTCTCTCCCCACGCACCACGCACGCACGCACCCCCCCCCCCCCCCCCCCCCCCCCCCCCCCCCCCCCCCACCCCCACACGGAGAGGAGAGGGGGGGAGGGGAGAGGGGGGGGAGAGAGAGGGGGATTGTCTCACACTCACAAAACCCCCCCTCCTCTCTTCTCTCTCTCTGTCTCACACACACACCACACACACACCACACACACACACACACACACACACACACCACACACACACCACACACACACACACACATTGGGCATTGGGGATAGCCTTGTACAAGATTCAGTAGCGGGTGACAAGGCACGGTTTGCTTGCAGCAGCGCTGGGTCTCAGCCTTCTGCTGGTATCCGCCTTAGACGCCGCGGATTGTGCAGACACGTCCCGGGCCTCGGTTTCCTTCATTGTGCCTGTGAGCCTTCCTGAGCCCCTCCTGTGCATTCCCAGGTAGCCTTGATCGAGTTATTGGAGATAGGAGTGGCACACCCCAGGAGAGGGAGACGCATCAAGCGGTCTATGAACACACACACACACACACACACACACACACACACACACACCACACACACACACACACACACACACACACACACACACACACACACACACACACGCGCGCGCGCGCGCGCGCGCACACACACACGCACGCACGCACGGACACGCACACGACTGCTTCCATGTCTTCGTGCCTGCATCAATGTGTTTTTCTGTCGAACACCTGCATGAGTTTGTGAGGATAAGCGAGTACAGGACACAGACCTTGGCATGGTACAGCTGAGGGCTAGAACAAGCTGGCAAATGCTGTTATGCTGAGGTGGCCATGCTTGCCATTCTAGAAGAGATGCACCCGCTCATGCAGTGCACTTCTGCCTCGCTGACATGCACATTTAACACGCTGAAGGAGGGATGAGCTTGCCCGTTGGATGACAGGCTCTAAATGAAGCAGCCTGCATTGGAGATACAGTTTCATATCTGCGAAGAAATTTAACAGAGTGCCCGCTGGAAGTAATTGTCGTGGACGGGGGCAGTTTGGACAGGTCGGTGGTTCGAATCCCCGTTTCTCTGGTGACTGCTTCAATCTGACCCCCTTTTTTTTGGGGGGGGGGGGGGTTTGTCTGACAATGATTGAATCCCTCTGGCCATTCACTACTGATTGATTGATTTGAAGGTTTTGAAACCTACTAGGGCTACCTTCTCTCCCCCTCACTTCCCCTCACTCTCCCTCCCTCTCACTCTCAACCCTCCCCGCCCCCCCCCCCCACATTTCTCTGCGTCTCCCTCTTTCCCTCCCTTACTCCCCCTTCTCCCCGCCTCCCCCCCCTTCTCTCCCCAATTCTGAGTCTTACACCCCCCCCTTCCCCTCCCCTTTTCTCCTATCCGAGTCCCCCCTTCTCTCCCCCTTTCTCTCACCCTATCTCAGTCCCCCACCCCCCCCCTCTTCCTCCTTCCGAGTCCCCCACAACCGCCCCTCTCCCCGATTTCTCTCCCCCCATTCTGAGTCCGCACCCTTCCCTCTCTCCCCCTGTCTCCCCTTTTCTAGAGTCTCCCACCCCCTCCCCCCTTTCTTGCCCCTCTTCGCAGTCTCCCCAGCCCCCTCCTCCCCCCGCTGCTTCATGTGCTGCCCCTTGCCCACGCATTCAACAAGCTTGAGGAGGTTTCTAACCGACGCCCGCCTCCTTGAGGAGGTTCCCAACTGACTCCTGCCTCCTTGAGAAGGTTTCCAACTGACGCCTGCCTCCTTGAGGAGGTTCCCAACTGACTCCTGCCTCCTTGAGAAGGTTTCCAACTGACGCCTGTCTCCTTGAGGAGGTTTCCAATCAACGCTTGCGTCCTTGAGATGGTTCCCAACCGATGCCCGCCTCCTAGATGGAGTTTCCAACTGATGCCTGCCTCCTTGAGATGGTTACTAACTGACACCTGCCTCCTCTAGGAGATTTTCAACCGACCCTGCCTCCTTGAGGAGGTTCCCAACTCATGCCTAGCGGGGCTGCTGCCGGGGTCCGACTCTGGGGGAAGGGGCCTGATTAGGACACGGGAGGAGGCGCGGAGGGCGGGAGCCATGGTGGTGGAGGGACCGCGGGGCCGAGCCAAGCAGCTCAATGTGGGGGCTTCCTTGGCTCAAGGTACTGCACCAGCCGTTACCTCTTTAAGGATTTTTTGGGGACATCTTTTTCTTTAAAATAATTTAAAAAAAAAAATAAAAAATATGTAGTTAGCTCTTTACAAAGAGCTGTAAGCGTTTGCATAATTGAATTTCGGGAGACGGTGCACACTGTCCGGCAGGGGTTCAAGATTGGAAGACCCAACTGCTCCGCTGGTTTTAAGGCGCGATCCTTGCAGATTGCCATACCCACTTGTGCAGACGCATTGCAAGTTGCAATGCGTCTGCGCAAGTGGATATGGTCATAGAAAGGTGGTGACGGGAGTTGGAAAAGATTTGGAGATGACCGGGGGGGGGGGGGGGGAGCAGCCGCCGTTTTTCTAGCCCCGTCCACCACCCGAGTCAGTCTGATTCCCGGTAATATTGGTGGAGGATACAGATTTGGGTAGGGGAGTCCCTTCAGCAATGTGGGATTTAAGAAGTCTGTAGGATTGTGGAGAAAATCAACTAGTTCAGAATTCTTGTAATGAAGGCTTTTTCAGAACTGAGGAAACTAGGGACCGTGTTGTCAGTTGGTTTGGGGTCGGCGCCCAGACGGTGAAGCAACACAGTCATGAGCTGTGTTCTAACATAACCCTTGGATTTGGGGAGGTGAGAAGTGGATGGGGGCAGAAGAAAGGGTAGGACAGCGAGTAGCACTTCAGAGGGACATGAGTTCAAGTCCTCGGTATGCTGTGGGAGCGCAGGTGAGCTTCTTGTTTTTGTGCACGCCGATAGCCGCCCGCCACGAGACGTCATCCGGGTGGTGCGGAAAACCCTGTCGCATCGCCAGACTGTCCTGGGAGGGTTTCGGACGGTCATCAAGCATGACGGGCGGGTTTTAGGGTTCATGACGTGGCATCACTTTGTCAAAACCTACTACCTGCCCCTTCTTGTTCGCCCCCTCACCTTCCTGAGGTAGATGCCCCTCCTCCCCCCCCTCT
>KV908488.1:87500-147500 GCA_002005505.1 Botryococcus braunii | reverse complement strand
AAGATTCCTTGCGGGCAACTCCTAATTCGGCCTCCGGGTCTTAAAGACCAAACACCCAGAGATCCAAAGACCCAATGACCCAACGGCTTCATTTTGAAGTGAACAATCCATGCGGGCTCTGACGTCCGGCAGCGTCCAGGAAGGCGGGGCAGCAGGCAGGCAGGCTAGTGGGGCCCCCGTGCAGAGCGCGCCCTTTTGGGAATGGGAGCATCCCCAGGACCCTCTGCATTCCGCTTGCCCTGACCAGGCCTCCTGGCTACCTGCACAAATTCGAAGGTTCTTGCTTTCAGAGGTTCTTGCTTTCAGAGTTCCTGCTCTCAAGGTCCCTTGCCATAAAGGTCCCTTGCCATAAAGGTTCCTTGCCATAAAGGTTCCTTGACATAAAAGGTTCCTTGCCATAAAGGTTCCTTGCCATAAAGGTCCCTTGCCATAAAGGTTCCTTGCCATAAAGGTTCCTTGACATAAAAGGTTCCTTGCCATAAAGGTTCCTTGCCATAAAGGTTCTTGCCTTCCCTCTGTGAATTTAAAGAGGGAGAGTCACGATACGATTGCGACCACCTCATTGGCAGCAGCCCTTGCTCCCTGACATGGCTCCCTGACATTGCTCCCTGACATGGCTCCCTGACATTACACCCTGACATGGCTCCCTGACATTGCTCCCTGACATTGCTCCCTGACATTGCTCCCTGACATTGCTCCCTGACAATACTCCCAGACATTACTCCCTGACATTGCTCCCTGACTTTGCTCCCTGACATGGCTCCCTGACATCGCTCCTGACTAGTCAGACTGCGTGCGGCTGCATCTAGTCAGACTGCATTTTTGGGGGAGGGGGAGGGGGCGAGCTGGCGAACATTTGGCTTTCTATCAACAGTTTTAATAATACTAATTCAGCTTTAGTTCAACTAATCTTTCTAAATTGAAAATAAAAAATGCGTCTAGCTTTCTAAAAATACAAGTATAAACAAGCTCACATTCTTATTCATCTTTTAAGTATAAGTTGAGCCTGAGCAATTGTCATGTGCCTGACCAGCTGAAGTGTGATTTGGCAACGCAACGAGACCTCCCTTGCCCCCCCCCTCCCCAACCCCCCAACCACAAGCAGACATGCGCACGTGCATCGGCAGACACAAGCCACGACGGTGCGGGGTGGAGGGGAGAAAGGAAAGTTTAAAAAAGGGAGAGGGGGAGCACAGGAAGATATAGAAGTGGGGAAAGGCAGAGGTGGAGGCGGGGAGTCCAGGCAGGCGGGGTCAGAGTCCCCTACTATGACCAACAGACACCTCGGGAGGGGATTGGGGGACCCCAGGGCTGCAACTCACCGGCTTCAGCATCGCCTGGGTCTTTCTGGGTCGGTGACTGCGGGCCCGAGTGGGGATGTCAGATGATGGGGACGAATTCCTTAAGCACAGGATCGCTTCTGCTCCCTCCAGCGTTTCCATGTCGCGGTCGTCTTGGGCATCATTGGTATGGGTCTCCGAGGTATTGTCATCGGGGACCAACTCTGGAGCAGAAGTACGGGCAGCAGCACCTCCCGCGGGGCCATTCACCAGGAGGGACTCCGAAGAAGACTTTGATTGAAGGGGCTGTTTCCCCAGAGCGTGCAGCATGGTCTGCAGCTGCAGTGTGTGGATACCCAGCTGTGGGTTATCAAAGGGGGAAAGGGGGGAAGCCCCCCAGGGAGGGGGCGGCACCTGCCACTGATGCAACAGGGCCACAGGGGGTGCAAACAGATTTTGCAGGTTGGGGGCGGGGGGTGACCCTGTAGCATCACGCAAATCCCCAAAATCCTGTCAGGTTCCTGCCTTGGCCTCTGTGCGCGAGCGCGCGGGAGAGAGGGGGGAGGTAAATTTGTAAAGTTAGCAAGATAGAGAAGGGGGGGGGGGAGAAAGAGGAGCAGAGAATAAAAGGGGGGTGAGAGAGAGGAGGGAGAGAAGAGAGGGGGGGGAGGGATAGGCGCGAGGGACAGAAAGAGGGGGGGGGGGGCAAGGGGGAAGGAGGGGGGGGAGGGGGAAGGAGGGAGACAAAGACGCACACAAACAAACACACACACACACACACACACACACACACACACACACACACACACACACACACATGCACACATGGACACACACATAAAAAAGGGGGGGAGCAGGGAGGGAGCCAGATGAATTGGATTCGTACAGAAACACCAAAAGCTGGAAAAGTTTGCCTAACAATACACGATGAGCAATTCCTAGTTCCCATTGCTGCAGATATGCATCTGCAACATGCCATTGCATTCTTTGCTACTGCTGCAGCGCAAATTACGCATACCATCAAATTACGCACACAAGCAATATATGCAATGGAGATAAGTGAAGGGAAAGCCAGTCTGATCCCCCCACCCTCCCCCCCCCCCCCCAAAAAAAAAGAAAAAGGAAGGCTGCAAAGCCAGTTTTTGTGGACCTGATGAACGAGGCAAACAGAATCTGACGTAGACGGTTTTGCAGAACAGTAAGAGACAAGCAGACTGTATTTGGCCGAGTCTGAAGGTTGGGGACACGGAACGAATATTTGCATTCTTATCCTTTGTTGAAGACCCAAACCGAAAGTTGCATACAACCAGTAGAAAGGCATTGGAGCCCAAGAGAGGTCCACAGCAGCCAAGAGTGTCCTCGATGGCCAGATGGTTGAGTCATGTTTACATTACAAAGTCATGGTTGACGCATGTTCATTACAAAGTGGTGGTTCAGGCATGTTCATTACAAAGTGGTGGTTCAGGCATGTTCATTACAAAGTGGTGGTTCAGGCATGTTCATTACAAAGTGGTGGTTCAGGCATGTTCATTACAAAGTGATGGTTCAGGCATGTTCATTACAAAGTGGTGGTTCAGGCATGTTCATTACAAAGTGATGGTTCAGGCATGTTCATTACAAAGTGGTGGTTCAGGCATGTTCACACTATAAAGTGCAAAGTGATGGTTAAAGCAGTAATCATTTCAAAGCAATGGTTGGGGCCTATTCATTAAAAAGTGACAATTGCTGGCATATTCAGTACAAATTGATGGTCGAAGTAGTAATCATTACAAAGCGATGGTTGAGGCCTATTCATTGAAAAGTGATAATTGCCGGCATATTCAGTACAAGGTGATGGTTGAGGCATATTCATTGAAAAGTGATAATTGCCGGCATATTCATTACAAAGTGATGGTTGAAGCAGTAATCATAACAAAGTGATGGTTGAGGCCTGTTCATTGAAAAGTGATAGTTGCCAGCATATTCATGACAAAGTGATGGTTGACGTAGTAATCATTACAAAGTGATGGTTGAGGCCCGTTCTTTGAAAAGTGATAATTGCCGGCATATTCATTACAAAGTGATGGTTGAAGCAGTAATCATTACAAAGTTATGGTTGAGGCCTGTTCATTGAAAAGTGATAATTGCCGGCATATTCATGACAAAGGGATGCTTGCCATGGACACTACAACGACTTAACTAGGGACCTTCACTTGAACCCCGTACCTTGTTGAGACAATAGTGCAGCGACTAGAATCTTGTGTCTCTGTTCAGAAGGGAGTTTTTCTACTCGGGACACCTCCTCCTGCAAGAGCTTCAAGGCAGCAACCTCCGCGCCCTGGAGGCTTGGAGCGGTGCTGGGTCTAGGGGGCAGTTTCGTCTGGAAACGCATGTGTGCCTGCAAATCGGAACACAACCATTACTTAAAGAGCTGTCCTCGCGTCCTTAAATATCCCACTTCTTTTGCTTGTCCTGAACAATATAGCGACCATGAGACCTGATTCATTCCACTACAAGGTCCTCATGCATTACATAAGGTTGGCAATAGTAGAAGGCCGAGAAACGCTTTCGGGTACCCTTATGCAACAACTAATGAAACTAGGATACTATTTAGCTGACAATGTGCGGTTTGATAGAGCCTGCAGATTGACATTTCACACGTAAAGCATATTTTAGACCGTAAAAGCGATATGATATGGGATGACCTAGACATCTCCCCTCGCTCTTGTGCATCCCCAAGAGCCTTATTCTGCAGATACCAAAGGTGGTTTGCACGTCCGCCTCATGTGCCACGGCGTAAGAGTGCGCTCAAACTCCACCTTCCCAATAGTACATTGCGGACCTTTATGCGATTTAGATTAGGGTGTCATGACCTTCCTTTTGATAAAGGTAGACAACAAGGCATCCCAGGAGACCAGAGGATTTGCACGAGGTGCTCCTTAGAGCTCGTTGGTGATGAACATCATCTGTTGTTCACTAGTCCGGCTGTACAACATGTACGGCAGCAATTTATGCATCTCTTTCAGCAAAGGAGTCGATCTGTACAAACGCTTATGTGGCAAGAAGACCTTCAAGGGGTTGCCAAATCTGTGACTAGAGCACTGGAGAGCTACCTCACTCTCCCAGGTGCTGTGCGACCTTAGTTGGCTAGATATGGGTCATTCATTGTACTGCCATCCTGTTCAGCCCTAGTGGCTGGTCTTTGGATGAACTCTTCCTTCCTTCCTTCCATTAAGAGAGGACATACCTCACTAAGGAGACCTGGAGCGACTCCAGGAGGCAACGAGCGTTCGCCGTCCAAGTTGAACAGCGCAGTGGGAGCTGAAAGGAGCGCCCTGGGTGCTATGGGGCCAATGGGCAAAGCCATGGTTGCAGGCTTTACCTTACAAATTATAACGTCTCGGATTTTTTTGAGCACTGCTGCTCCACGTTCACAGTCCATCTGCCCATTTTTCCACTTATGATGGATTTGCTCGTATAATGTCACCAGATTTTCCCGTTGCCATACCTGAAAGCAACAGGCGTCACCAATGCAATGTTAACACACAACACGTGGGCCATCGGCCAAACAACATATGACAAGGCGCCCATAAGGAATCATGGAAAATCAGAACCTCCACAACA
This sequence comes from Botryococcus braunii, assembly GCA_002005505.1. Classification (NCBI taxonomy): domain Eukaryota; kingdom Viridiplantae; phylum Chlorophyta; class Trebouxiophyceae; genus Botryococcus; species Botryococcus braunii. The sequence continues at coordinate 142,617 of KV908488.1, read as the reverse complement.
CTTGGTAGAATGGGTACGCATTGTTTACTCTTTAAGGAATACCACGGCCGCATCAAAGTTGCATTTTTTGCATACACCGGTTCAGTCTAGAGTTTGACCATAGTGCCTTGACCCTAAACCCCCCTCCGCTTGTCAGTGCTTCACCCCCCCCCCCCCCGGGGGAGGTGGGGGCAGTCTGCCTACCGCAGGACTGACTCCATGATGTCCAATCTTTCAACTGTTGGTCATGATTAGGAGAACACACCACAAAGGAAAGGAAAAAGCTTCAAACCTACAAGCTCAGATGACTTCGAGTGCGACCACCGTGACCCTAAAAATTAAATCTTAGGCAACGGCATTTCGAAAGATCGTTGTATGAGGCAGAACAAAGAGCTTACCTTATACTGCTCGGAAGGAGTCGTATGTTCCATGCCACCTGCAAACGTCTTGCCGTACAGACGTCACTACACACTGCCAAAAAAGGAATAAGAAAAACTTTCCGTAATGAATGTGACAAGACCATGCTCTACCTAACCACGCCTCATGGAACCTACGACTAGGGAAGACAGTCGCCGTTAAGACAATGGTTCGCGAGACGCCTAACACCTTGCGCACGCACTTCTGTCGGAACACAAGACGTGCATATGGCAGGTCAACCCATGAAAAAGCAGGAAATGACAGATTTGAGAATGGACTAACTGAAAGGAAACGTATCAAGCTGGACAGAAGCATGTTTGCTTGCACAGGTGCAATTCGGCCGGCCATTCCTACAACTGTAGAGACACCCCGCTGAGCAACGGCGCAAAAAAAGCTAGGACCTCTCCCTGCTAGGAGCGATCACCCCATTTGCCGGAGAGTATTTCACAATTGTAGCGTACCTAGCCCAACGCCCTGCGGTCCTACCGCCGGGTCAAGCTAACCCCTAAGGACCTAGCGACGATTTACCTCTTTGGGCCAGAGCTCCCTCTCCTCCTTTGATGTGCAGTCGCCTCTTACGTTCTGGCCAAGCTCTGGAACTTCTAACCAACACTGCAGTTACTATGGTATGACTCGCGGTACACAAAATTACGCTTTGATTCTCGGATGACACCCAGGGTCTCTCACTCGGGCTGCTGAATGTTGAACTGCTTAGAGTAAGCTACAAATGGTGCCAGCTTCACGTCACTGCTGCCCGATCTTTCTGCAGGTGTGCGTTTGGCGGTCAGACCATCCAAGCGCACCTGAGGTGCGGCACCTCATCGTCCCTCTTGGCTACCATCAACACGTGTCCCTCCCAACGCGGCAAACGAAGGTCCAAGGCGGACCGCGGGACCACTTCTTGTTGCGTTTCTGGACAGAGACACGGGAAAATCTGGCTGGCGAAAGGGCCAGCTTCAACCCCGGCCTTTGGCGCTACGTGAAGGTCGCGTGAGTTGCAAATGGGCATTAAATGTATTGGCGCGCTCATGGAAGGCACAATGGAGGGCATTAAATGTATTAGCGCAGTCATGGAATAACAACTTGTCTTTACCGCTTACTATTACGATCTATATGTAAGACAAAAGTTATGGACACTTGCTCTAGTAAAATTACAACCACGGTCAATTCAAGGATTTCGCAATTGCCCACTCCAAAATGTTTCACTTAAGTAAGCTTACTAAACTAATTGCTCGAAGATCTTCGAGCAGGTAAGCAAAGAACGTTTTGAAATGAATGCAAATTGTTACCGCAAATTTCAGTGGTCACTTTGAGTGGGATTTTTAGTGATCCGAGCGCACTATGAATGGCGCGCTTGCAAGCCGTGAATTAGATTACTATTGACAGTCAATTTGTCATTCCAAGCCGTGTTTCAGATTTGGGATCCAAGCAGTGGTTTGTTTCAGCCCACGGTGAATAGTGCACACACACACACACACACACACACACACACACACACACACACACACACACACACACACACACACACACACACACACACACACACACACACACAGAAGAGAGAGAGAGAGAGAGAGAGAGAGAGAGAGAGAAAGAGAGAGAGAGAGAGAGAGAGAGAGAGAGAGAGAGAGAGAGAGAGAGAGAGAGAGAAAGAGAGAGAGCGCGCGCGCGCGAGAGGGCGAGAGATGGGGGGAGAGGGGGGGAGGGAGGGGGGGGGAGAGAGAGAGAGAGAGAGAGAGAGAGAGAGAGAGAGAGAGAGAGAGAGAGAGAGAGAGAGAGAGAGAGAGAGAGAGAGAGAGAGAGAGAGAGAGAGAGAGAGAGAGAGAGAGGAGACTGCCTTTTGCAGACTCACTAATCAATTGATTACAGTTGCTCGGACCGCTGCTGACGTCGGAGGCAAATTTCAGGTATTGATATCACGAAACATGCACTCCTCCATGGAATTAGGTTAGTCAGATGGGTCCCCAACGGGACTACCCACGTGGGTAGTGGATGGTGCACTGTGTTGTCTTGCTCTGTGTAGTATAAATAGGTGGCTGATCAGTTAGCTCATCCGTGATGTATTCCTGTGAAGTGATGTATTCCCGCACGTGAAGTGATGTCTTCCCTGTCGAACGAAACACTCTCAATGTCAATGTAAGATCTAATACAGAACTGCCCTGTCCATTAGATCTACCCGGCTGCAATCTCCTTGCCACCCTTAGCCACAGCAGCCCTTAACAGGAGTTTCTACACGCGTAACACTCCACAACGCCCGCTTCCTCGCACGCACCCCTTGCGTACAGACAAAAAAGAAAAAAAAAAAAAAAAAAACCCTTGCGTACAGAAGCCCTTACTGTGTTCACAACAGCAACAACACAAGCTTTCACATTCCAGTGTTTGTTCACAAAGCAGTCGTTACTGTATTGCAACAGAACACTGATCAACAGATACAAGCTTGGCGAAGCAGATATGATTATGTCCACATCTAGCGACTCATTACATTGTTTGAATCTGTTTACCTGTCGAACGAAACACTCCCAATGTCAATGTAAGATCTAAGACAGAACCGCCCTGTCCATTAGATCTACCTGAAGAGCCAGTCCGTCCTGTAACTGAGTGTTCCTTGGACATCACCAAAACATATCTAAACAATGCCCACACACAACCACCGTCGAACGCAGAGAATGCAACATACCCGGCTGCAATCTCCTTGGCACCCTTAGCCACAGCAGCCCTTAACAGGAGTTTTTACACGCGTAACACTCCACAACGCCCTGCATTCTTCCGTCTCCGTCAACATCCTAAATAACAAAGACCACATGAACAAGAACAAGCCTGTATGCATTGAGTATCTGTACTCACCGCTTCCTTGCACGCACCCCTTGCGTACAGAAGCCCTTACTGTGTTCACAACAGCTACAATACAAGCTTTCACATTCCTCTTCAATAAACACCACAATCCATACACCTGCCATCATGATCAATCAGCACGACAGCACGTAAAGCCGGCGATCGCAGTTTAACGACTGCAACCGTTACTTTCCACCGAACGTGTGCTTACCAGTGTTTGTTCACACAGCAGTCGTTACTGTATTGCAACAGAACACTGATCAACAGATACAAGCTTGGAGAAGCGGATATGATTATGTCCACATCTGGCGACTGCCGAGCTTGATCGCGTTCCTGCGACCTAAGCAACTCGATCGTAAGGCACACTGCTCACGAGTTGCCCCTCGATTGTACTTCATGATCATGTAAAATGACCATGACTAACATCCCTTTCATGCATATATCTTAATCCATTACTGATGCACCTAATCGTCACATACGTGTACACCCTCAATAGAGTCTTTAACTAGTTGCCAACTTGCGACTGTCCAAGAGTTGTACTTGCGGGGAGGTACCTATATGTACATCATTTTATGTTCTTTTCTTACCACCCTTAAAACGCTCGCAGGCATTTGTACTTGCATTGGCCATAAATTTCAGGTCATATGATGTGTCTAAAACCTAGCCTTCTAAACACCATGAGCCCCTGTAGGCACTTGCCGGTTGCACCTATGCGTTTGTCAAAACCACGTACCAGTATGTAACCATACGTATACGTACCTACCGGCTCATGAGTTTACACAACACTCTGACCATTCACCAGGTCCAGGCGTCCCATGGGCAGGTACCGTGCACGACTCCAAGCAGTTGCTTAATTAAGAACACGTCCACGCTCCCCGTGCGCAGAGATCCGCTAAACTAATTACTGAGATTCCAGGAGGCCACTCACTCCGGGGCGTGCTCTTTAACGCACTCGAGTTTTGCTCTTAGTGCTAGCGGTTCGCGGGCACTGTATTGAGAGCAGAGATCATCAATACATCTCACTCGGTAGTGGCTGCAGAGCCTGTCGGACCCTTTCATAAAACTGATCCGTCCTGTGAATTGAAAAGTGCAGCGAATCCTATCTGCTAAGCTGCATGTCTCTTTCCCGCCGATGATTCAATTCAAACTTCGCATAGCACAGAGGAATTTGCCACTTCAGAAACAGGTGAATACAAACCATATAATTTGCACAAGACGATGTCAAACTCTGTCAGATCTGACAGATCTAGAGAGTTGATGTCCATCTATGTCACCACTCGAAAAATGCACAGTCGTTCGATGCTCTCCCGCAGCTATGTCCAGTTTTGCAAAATCTGGACAGTGCAATCCCCACGACACAGCTCCCCCGTTGAGCATGAACACAAACCCTGTTGTTGACTTCCTAGAATCAACATCTCCAGCAAAATCTGAGTCGACATACCCAACCAGATTTTGCTTCCCCTTTCCGCCATACACCAGCCCCATATCTTTGGTGCCCAAAAGATACCTCACAATCCTCAACCCTACTCGCATGTGAGCAGTAGTTGGGGCAGCACGATAACGTGCTAGCAGACTCACAGCATGAGAAATATCAAGCCGTGTTGTGTTGGCCAGATACTGCAGAGAGCCCACAAGCTCGAGATACCTATGCCCATCCGGCAGTGGGGTCCCTGACCCCACATCTTCTTCCCCAACCTTCCCTTGTGGCAGCTCTGTCTGAACAAAGCTTTTACACCTTGGTGTGCTGTAGCCACGATCACCTTCACTTATTCCAAATGACTCGGCAAGATCCTTGATCTTCTGAGCATTGGAGATCACTGCAATCCCTCCATCACGATCCCTCTTGACCTCATGTGATCACTCTCAAGGAAGTTCTTTACTTCCCCCAAATGGTGGACCTTGAATATCTTCTTCAGCTCATCCTTGATCTCTCTCACCTTCTCTCCACACTTGCATATGATCAAAAGATCATCCACAAAAGTGACTATAAACACACGTGAATCACCAACTCCCGTGTCCATGATCATGCCTTGAATCCCACCTCTCCTAGATCCTTAGACAGCCGTTTGTGCCACGCACGTGGTGCTTGCTAAAGACCATAAAGGGCCTTCTTCAAGCGAAACACCTCTTTCTTATCCCCATTTGAGAAACCTGGAGGCTGTGAGACAAAGACTTCTTCCTCCAATTCTCCGTTGAGAAAAGCCGTCTTTATATCTACCTGGTGTATTTCTCCGTGGCAGCCATATTCAGCAACACACGCCTGCATGCATGTGTGCTGACAGGTGCGAATCTCTGATCACAGTCCACACCCTCAACTTGCCTACACCCTTGTGCCACGAGCCTGGCCTTGAACCGGACAACATCTCCAAATTCATCCGTCTTCAAGGCATACACCCAGATCAGAGGGATACCTTTCGCTCCATCATCATCATCTTGTGGGAACCCTCAACACCAATTTCTGGCTGTGGTGTGTGAGGAAGGACAAAAGGATAACCATGCTCATCTTCAATGAACGGCACATCTTTACTGACCACAACCTTCCCTTTCACCAGCACCCGATAGGCTTTGGACCCAGTCTCATAACCCACAAACATCCCCGCAACTGACCGGGGACCCAGGGAAGACAGCTGCCTGTCTGGCAATTTTACAGACGCCACCACACCTTCAGATGATCCACCGAGGTTTTTCTGCCATAGAACAGCTCTTGTGGACGGCATGATTTCCCACTGACAGCGCTAACATTCAGAAGCCGAACCACGGTCCACACTGCCACATGTTACCTATACGAACAATATGCCCATGTTACCTATCTGAACATCATTTTATGTTCTTTTCTTACCACCCTTAAAACGCCCGCAGGCATTTGTACTTGCATTGGCCATAATTTCCCACTGCCAGCGCTAACATTCAGAAGCCGAACCACGGTCCGCACTGCCACATGTTACCTATATGAGCTATATGCACATGTTACTTATATGAACATCATTTTATGTTCGTTTCTTACCACCCTTAAAACGCCCGCAGGCATTTGTACTTGCATTGGCCATAAAGTTCAATTCATATGATGTGTCTAAAACCCAGCCTTGTCAACACCATGAGCCCCTGTAGGCACTTGCCGGCTGTATCTATACGTTTGTCAAAACCACGTACTTGTACGTAACTATACGTACCTACCGGTTCATGAGTTTACACAACACAGACTCTCTAATCAATTGATTACAGTTGCTCGGACCGCTGCTGACGTCGGAGGCAAATTTCAGGTATTGACCTCACGAAACATGCACTCCTATATGGAATTAGGTTAGTCACATGGGTTCCCAATGGGACTACCCACGTGGTTAGCGCATGGTGCACTGTGTTGCCTTGCTCTCTCTGACCATTCACCAGGTCCAGGCGTCCTATGGGATGGTACCGTGCACGACTCCAAGCAGTTGCTTTATTAAGAACACGTCCACGCTCCCCGTGCGCAGAGATCCGCTAAACTAATTACTGAGATTCCAGGAGGCCACTCACTCCGGGGCGTGCTCTTTAACGCACTCGAGTTTCGCTCTTAGTGCTAGCTAGCTATAGCGGTTCGCGGGCACTGTATTGAGAGCAGAGATCATCAATACATCTCACTCGGTAGTGGCTGCAGAGCCTGTCGAACCCTTTCATAAAACTGACCCGTCCTCTGAAATGAAAAGTGCAGCGAATCCTATCTGCTAAGCTGCATGTCCTTTTCCCGCCGATGATTAAAATTCGAACTTCGCATAGCACAGAGGAATTTGCCACTACACAAACACTTGCAATCAAGGTGAATACAAACCTTATAATATGCACAAGACGATGTCAAACTCTGTCAGATCTGACAGATCTAGAGAATTGATGTCCATCTATGTCACCACTCGAAAAATGCACAGTCGTTCGATGCTCTCCCGCAGCTAAGTCCAGTTTGCAAAATCTGGACAGTGCAATCCCTTTCATGGTACAACACAGGCTTTTGCTTATGTAAGCCACTTCCTACACTTCTTGACGCCTTATGTACACAACTTCTAACATCTGTTCACGAATACGTACACCAATTCCAACACCTGGGTCACATTCCCAGCACTAGCTAGTCATTGACCATTGCATCAGGTCTCAAGATGAGAAGCACACTGCCACCATTAAGTAGCTGGTGACCTTGCAATGCATTTTCATTTGTTGTGCACATTTGTTGTTTCTACGTTGTCTTCAAAGGCATTCCTGAGGTCGGGAAAGTTCAAAAGTCCCATTCTGCAGGATCCCGGACGTATCGCGAACCTTACCAGCCACACACTCTCAGACACACTCTTCGTCCCACTTCAAGTCCTAACATGCATCCCCACACCTGCCCCTGAGACCATGCTCTCCCCTACAGAATAGGGCATCACTCTAAAACCCTCATCATGCTACAGCCCAATCCCAAGCAAAGGCCTTCGGGCCTATTAGGATGCCGTGGGTTGATGCAGGTCGCATGTCATATGTACAATGTCCTGCACATGCCAATTTGATGAAATGTAGGCGCAACGAAAGCCACTGTATCCCACGCCAAACCAAGACACCTTGCGCAGCTCCGAATTTGGCCTCGGGGTCTTAAAGACCAAACACCCAAAGATTCAAAGACCCAAAGATCCAAAGGCGTCATTTTGAAGTGAACAATCCATGCGGGCTCTGAAGTCCGGCAGCGTCCAGGAAGGCGGGGCAGCAGGCAGGCAGGCTAGTGGGGCCCCTGTGCAGAGCGCGCCCTTTTGGGAATGGGAGCGTCCACGGGACCCTCTGCATTCCGCTTGCCCTGACCAGGCCTCCTGGCTACCTGCACAAATTCGAAGGTTCTTGCTTTCAGAGGTTCTTGCTTTCAGAGTTCCTGCTCTCAAGGTTCTTGCCATGAAGGTCCCTTGCCATAAAGGTTCTTGTCTTCCCTGTGTGCAATTTACAGAGGGAGAGTCACGATACGCTTGCGGCCACCTCATTGGCAGCAGCCCTTGCTCCCTGACATTGCTCCCTGACATTACTCCCCGACATTACTCCCTGACATTGCTCCCTGGCATTGCTCCCTGACATTGCTCCCTGACTTTTTAGACTGCGTGCGGCTGCATCTAGTCAGACTGCTATGAACCAGAATAGAGGTAATTTTGCTTTACATTTTAAACTATTTTTAGTGTTATCAACCGGTTTAATAATACAAATTTCTAACAACACACTTAACAATACTAATAAAGCTTCATCTTTAACTAATCTGTTTACATTGAAACATAAAAATAAGTCTAGCTTGTTAAGAATATACATATAAACACGTTCACGTTCTAAACAACTTAAATAGTAAATGTTATATTTCGCATAATACTATTTTAGGCAGATTTAAATAATTTTTTCTCTAAGATGTATAACATCAAGACTACATATTTTGTTGATACTATCTACATAGTGCACATATGTTGTTTTACAGAATTCATATACTGTTTGTTTTAGTGCATGTTCACAATTTTTACATAGACCTGTAACAATTGAAGATCTATGAAGTTTTATGCGGCTCTGACGCTCTTTAAATCCCACTTCTTTATGCACCAAATTAGCAACTTTAAGTGTCTATCATAGGCAGGAAAACTTATTATAGCATAGATTAACTATAGGGTCTCTTGCATAAACACTTGTTTGTACTCAATAATCAAGAATCCTAGGTTTCTGAGCTTCTTCATAAACATAAGATTTTGTAACCAATGCATCTCTAGAAATTTCATGAAGATATATTCTATCTGCAGGGTATGGGCATTGCAGAACTCCTGCCCTCGTATTGCGCGGGGGGAAGTGGAGAAAGGAGTCTCTTCCTCCCCGCCCCTCTCTCTCTCTCTCTCTCTGTGTGTGTGCGTGTGTGTGTGTGTGTGTGTGTGTGTGTGTGTGTGTGTGTGTGTGCGTGTGCGTGTATGTGTGTGTGTGTGTGTGTGTGTGTGTGTGTGTGTTCTCTCTCACACACACACAAACACACTCTCTCTCCCTCTCTCACCCCTCCCCCTTCTCTCTCTCGCGCGTTGAGAAGGCGGGGAGCACAGGAAGATATAGAAGTGGGGAAAGGCAGAGGTGGAGGCGGGGAGTCCAGGCAGGAGGGGCCAGAGTCCCCTACTATGACCCACAGACACCTCGGGAGGGGATTGGGGAACCGCAGGGCTGCAACTCACCGGCTTCAGCATCGCCTGGGTCTTCCTGGGTCGGTGACTGCGGGCCCGAGTGGGGATGTCAGATGATGGGGACGAATTCCTTAAGCACAGGATCGCTTCTGCTCCCTGCAGCGTTTCCATGTCGCGGTCGTTTTGGGCATTGATGGTATGGGTCTCCGAGGTATTGTCATCGGGGACCAACTTTAGAGCAGAAGTACGGGCAGCGGCACCTCCCGCAGGGCCATTCACCAGGAGGGGCTCCGATGAAGACTTTGATTGAAGGGGCTGTTTCCCCAGAGCGTGCAGCATGGTCTGCAGCTGCATTGTTTGGATACCCAGCAGTGGGACATGAAAGGGGGAAATGGGGAAAGCCCCCCAGGGAGGGGGCAGCACCTGCCACTGATGCAACAGGGCCACAGGGGGTGTGAACACATTTCGCAGATTGGGTGCGGGGGTTGACCCTGTAGCATCACGCAAATCCCCAAACTCCTGTCAGGTTCCTGCCTTAGCCTCTGTGGGCGAGCGCGCGAGAGAGAGGGGGGGAGGGGGGTGGAGGTAAATTTGTAATAATAACAAGATAGAGGGGGGGGGTGGGGAGAAAGAGGAGCACAGAAAAAGGGAGGGGGTTGAGAGAGAGGAGGGGGAGAGAGAGGGGGGGTAGGGGATAGGGGGCGAGGGAAAGGAGGAAGGGGGGAAAGGGGGGGGGGGCAAGGGGGAGGAGGGAAACAGAGACGCACACACACACACACACACACACACACACACACACACACACACACACACACACACACACACACATACACACACACACACACACACACACACACACATACAGACACGCACGCACGCACGCACGCACACACACACACACACACACACACACACACACACACACACACACACACACACACACACACACACACACACACACACACACACACACACCCCCCCCCAAGGAGGGGGTGCAGGGAGGGAGGCAGATGGACTGGATTAGCACAGAAACACAAAGACGTGAACAAGTTTGCCTAACAATACATGACGAGCATTTCATTGTTGCCATTGCTGCAGATGTGCATCTGCAGCATGCCATTGCATTCTTTGCTACTGCTGCAACGCAAATTATGCATACCAGCAAAATACGCCCACAAGCAATGTATGCAATGGAGCTAAGTGGAGGGAAAGCCAATCTGATCCCCCACCCCCCCCCCTCCCCCCAAGAAAGGAAGGCTTTGAAGCCAGTTTTGTGACCTGATGATCGAGGCATACAGACTCTGACAAAGACGGTTTTGCAGAACAGCAAGAGATGAGTAGATGGCACTTGGCCGAGTCTGAAGACTGGAGACTCGGAATAAATATTTGCATTCTTATCCTTTGTTGACAACCCAAACCAAAAGTTGCATACAACCAGTAGAAAGGCATTGCAGCCCAATAGAGGTCCACAGCAGCCAACAGTTTCCTGGAAGGCTGGATGGTTGAGGCATGTTCACACTACACAGCGATGGTTGAGGCATGTTCACACTACACAGCAATGGTTGAGGCATGTTCACACTACAAAGCGATGGTTGACGCATGTTCAGACTGCAGAGTCATGGTTGAGGCATGTTCACACTACAAAGTCATGGCTGAGGCATGTTCATTACGAAGTGATGGATGAAGCATAATCATTACAAACTGATGGTTGAGGCATGTGCATTAAAAAGTGATAATTGCCTGCATATTCATGACAAAGTGATGCTTGCCATGTTCAATACTACGGCTTCACTAAGGACCTTCACTTGAACCCCGTACCTTGTTGAGACAATAGTGCAGCGACTACAATCTTCTGTCTTTGTTCAGGAGGGAGCTTTTGGACGCGCAAAAGTTCCTCCTCCAGAGATTTCAGGGCAGAAATGTCTAGGGCCTTGATGGTTGGAGCTGTGGTCGGTCGTGGGAGGTATGTGTTCTGGCGGAGGAGCTGTGCCTGCAAGTTGAAATACGACCACCACTTAAAAGGGCTGTCCTCGCCTCTTCAACCATCCCGCTCCCCAATGACGCACGGGGCACCTGTTGAGAGGGGGGCGACGGGTTCTTTGTGATCCACACCTGTTATCTTGTAGCTCTTCAAGTAAAGCTTTTTCATGCTCTCTAAACCTCTCAGAGCTTTTAGGCAAGGAGAGGGAAGCACATGGCATTGACCAACAGCCAATCACTGGTAACACATGTAACTCTGACATGAGCACCACCATGCCCAAATGATTGGGGCCTGCCCAGCAGAACCCCGTGCGCGAGCTGCCCATTGAGTAGTTGAGTGGCATATGCATACGATACAAGCTAAGGCATTAACATATTCAAGTATAAAAACCTTACGTATCCGACCAAGGGAGCAGTGCGACAAGGCACGAGGGTGCGCCTGCGAAAAACCACTAGCTTGATTATTAAAAATGAAGACACTGCTTGAATGACCTCCGGTCATTGCCTGCATTCTCTTTGCTGCAATGAAAGCATTAAGAGATGACATACCTCGTTGAAGAGACTAGGGGAAGAGACTTCGCTGTCCAAATCAAAGAGCCGAGTTGGGGCCGAATATCGTGGCCTTAGTGCCGCAAAGGGGGTGGGCAAAATAATGGGCGCAGGCTTTACAAGAGCTGCCTTAATCTTATTAAGGAGTGTTTCTCCGTCGCGATCAAGCAGCCCATTTTGCAACATAGAATACAGGTGCATGTAGCATCCAGCCAGTTTTTGTAGTTGAAAGGCCTGAAAGCAGCAGGCATCACCAATTACAATGTTCACAGACAACGCCTGGCCATCGGCTAAACAACACACGGCAAGGCACCCTTCCGCAACAAAGGAGACTCAGAATCCAAAGAAGTTGGGAGCATGGGTATGCATTGTTCACTCATATACGAAAAGTACCACGCCTGCATCACAAATTGCATTTTTTTGCGTACGGTTCAGCCTAGAGTTTAACCCTAGTGCCCAGACCCTAAACCCCCGTCCCCTTGTCAGTGTTTGACCCCCCACCCCCCGGCGGGGGCCCCCAGGGGGCAGTAAGTCTACCTCAGGACTTACTCCGTCATGCCCACTCCTTCAACTGTTGGTCATGATTGGACAACACCACGGAGGAAAGGAAAAAGCTTCGAAACCTAAACGCGCAGATGGCATCGAGGGCGAGCACCGTGATCCTAAAACTTAAACCTTATGCAACGGCATTTCGAACGATCATTCTATGGGCAGAACAAAAAGCTTACCTTCAGTTGCTCGGGAGAATTGAAAATGTCCATGCTACCTGCAAACGTCTTCCCGTACATTCTTCAGTACACACTGCCAAAAAACTGCCGTAATGAATATGACAAAACCCATGCTCAACCTAACCATACCTCATGGAACCTATGACTAGGGACGACAGTCGCCGTCAAGACAATGCTTTGTAAGACGCTAACACCTTGCGCACGCAATTCTGCCGGCACTACACAGAAGGCGCATATAGCACGTCAACCCATGAAACCGCAGGATCGAAAGATTTTTAGCATGGACTAATTCATGAGAGATATCAAGGCGGCCAGACGTGTGATGCTGGCACAAGTGCAGTCAGGGTGGCCATTGCAACACCTAACGAGACAACCCGCTGAGCAACGACGCGGAAAAAAGCTAGGCCTTCTTAGTGCGAAGAAATCTTACCCATTTGGTGGGAGAGGATTTTACAATTGGGTAGCATATCTAGCCCCACCGTCCTACAGGCGGATCAAGCTAACCCCTCAGGACCTAGCGAAGACTTACCTCTTTCGCCAAAGCTCCCTCTCTTTGCAATCAACTTACGCTCTGGCTAAGCGTTGGAACGTCGTACTCGCAACGCAGTTGTTATGGTAATCCTCGCCGTAGCACAAAATACACTCTCCGATGACACCACGTTTCTGCCCTCGGGCTGAGGAGTGAGGAGTCTTGAGCAGGTTACAGTAGGCTACAAATGAGGCCACCTTGATGTCAATGCTGGTCGATCTTTATTCAGGTGTGCGTTTGGCGGTCGGACTATGACTATGACGCTCCTGGCATTTGCGTTGCGATTACACGTGTCTTACAAAAATGGGCCCAATAAAAGGTTCACTGGTGCCGCCAGTTTGGTGGTCTGGTCTTGGGACCAGTTGCGAAGGTACCAGGTTTTGTACACTTTCGTGTCTTTTGTCCGCGTCGTTGGCTCTCTTCGGGAAATTCTCGGATGATCGGAACATCGGATGATGGGAGCATTCGTGTTCTGGACTCTGTACCCCGCAAACATAACTCTTCGCGCGCCCAACTCACGTACGGGTCACCCGTGTGGGACATCCACATGACATTTCGTGTCGACACTGTGTACAGGCCACCCAATGGGTCGCCTCCTCAAAAGCATTTCCCAAAACTGACATTTCGTGTCGACTCTGTGTAGAGGCCACCCAGTGGGTCGCCTGCAATGGTTCGGACAGAATGCGCCAACTTCATGGCCGAGCATCGAGATGATCTAATCGCAGCCGCTACACCAACAATCACCAAGAATGTTTTGGAGGCAGTTCAACCGATACTTGACGCACAAATAGCTTCTAATCAAACTACAGTTGAGGAAACCATGAGAGCGAGGGATGAATTACTCTTCAACAAGCTGGCAGCGCTGGAATCCCAAAATGATGCTCTGGAGAAAACCATCAAGTCTCCAAACGCCCTCCTTTTTGGATTGGAGGAGAGCATCGGGGAGGCGCAATTAACTGAAGTTAAGCACCTGTTTGGAGCTGTACGCATTGAGGAGACTCGGAGGTTGGGGAAGTTTGACCCGAAGGCGAAGCGTCCACGACCGGTTCTAATACGTTTTGTCAGTATTGCAGATAAGCATGCCGCATTCAAAAAGTCGAAAGTATTGCGGCAGAACTTCAAGATCACCATGGACGACGACTTGACCACGAAACGAGCGGGGAGGGCAGCATTGCTGCCCAATGCATTGGCACTCAGAAACGAAGGATGGACAACGTTTTGGAGAGGGGACAGACATTCTTTTCAGAGTCAAAGGACAGGGGCCACCCATCAAGGTGATCCCTGGGCAACAAGCAAGCACGTCTTCGTCTGCCCCCATGAACATCGCCTAGGAAAATGTTGGCCAAGTCAATTTGTCCATCTTATCCTGGAACATCGACGGTTTGTCAGACTCAAAGATTTTGTTACATTCCTTAGATAGGTTTTTTCAACAATTTGATATAATTTTATTGCAAGAAACAAGATGCACTCATGTGGACCCTAATCTATTGCCAGGGTTTAAAATCTGTACCACGCCTTTAGAGTTACCATCTAATAGAAGGGGTTACGGACTTACTATTGCTGTTAAAGAAACTACATTGGTTGGGGCCCAGTTTTGCTCATATACATCGTCGTCGCTATGGGTGCGTTTACGGTTTCGGGGAGATATACATCCTTGCATTCATATTGGCAATATATACATACCGCCAATAGGATCTCCATTGTTAAGCACGAATGACCTTGATTGGAGGTTTGGGGAGCTGTCTGGAAACATTAATGAATTAGAGGGGGATGTTAGTCATATTTTCATGGGAGGGGACTTTAATGGCCATGTGGAATATGCCTCATCATCTACAGCACCGGGGCAAGGGACATATGTGGGCCAAAATCGTGGGGGGAAGCTTATGGTGAAGCTGGCGGCAGAGACAAACTTGCCAATCTGCACTGGGAAGATTGTGGGGGACTTAGAGATGCCAGCAACCTTTAAGGCCACACAACGGTCATCCCCGACGAGGCCGGACCACGTTTTAGTTTCCAATACACTTTTACCATGCATTCAATCAATGGAAGTGCAATCAGAGGTGAGGGGATCAGACCATTTCCCAATTATTACACACTTGTCTCTAGCTATGTCCGGTCCCTCTCATGTACAACAAGAAGGGCTTTCTGAGAGAGTTATTCGGGCCATTGATTGGCAAAGGGCGTTAAGAATTCCTTATGTTGAAAATTTAGAACGAGTTCACACAAGATTGAATGAATGCATTCACATGGCTAATGAAGGTAATTTGACACAAGCATTAGATGGTCTTTCAGAAGTGGTGGTGAACGCTGCTATTGAGGCAGGGATGCCATTACGTATTCGGCGTAAGGGACTAGGTAGATTTCGAAAGCCTTTCTTTAATGAAGAATGTCAACGATTAAAAAGGGAATGGAGGAAAGCAGGTCGGCAATATGGGTATCAATTTCAAGAGGTGCGGCTACTGGAACGCAAATATCACTCATATGTGTGTTCTCAAAAACGTGCATGGTTACTGGCCCAGTTGCAGTTAAATATGTTTCATGTAAACCCCCGCCGGTTTTGGCAGTTGTTCAGGGGGGCACCTGTAGGGCTACCAGTCCCATTACTGTCACATGGTGCATGGGACACATTTGTGAAGAATCTAGTAGGAGTTGGACCATCGCGTAATATCATAGACCATACAACATTATCACCGATAGCATACCCACTGGTAAATGATAGAGGAGAAATCTCCAACCAGCCATTTACAGTTGTGGAGGTAGAACAAGGCTTGATGAAATTGAAAAATGGGAGAAGTTATGGGTTCGAAGGATACCCTGCTGAGCTGCTTCAAAAAGCTCAAAGGCCCTTGGAGCCAGACGGCACAATGAATCCACATGTTTTGGCATCTACGTTATTAGCTGTGTTGAATGGTATGTTCATCTCTGGTAGCATTCCTAGGGGGCACAACGTGTTAAAAGTAACTCCTGTTTTGAAGGATAGTGGAAAGAGTGTTTTAGATCCGACAAACTATCGTCCCATAGCTGTACCGGAACCGGTTATGCGTTTATATGCCACCCTTCTCAACGATAGACTTGTGGAACACCTTGAAAGTCTAACGTACAGATGTGAAGCACAAGTCGGGTTTCGCCCGGGGTTCTCCACCCTGCACCAGCTCTTTGCACTCCAACATTTTATTGATAGGGCAACTCCAGAAAGTCCACTAATATTGTGTAAGTTAGACATTTCTAAAGCATATGATAGGTCCCTCGAGAGCTTTTATGGGAGTCGTTGCGACGTGTGGGGGTGAATGGTAGAATCTTAGAGGCCATCAAATCACTCTATGAGGATGCGGACATTACACTATCGGTAGGGGGTACTTATGGGGAATTGAATAAACCTCGAGCAGGCATCACACAGGGATCACCACTAAGTCCCACTTTATTCGGGGTATTTTCAGATGGTCTGATACGATATATTGAGGCAAGGTGTCCAAACATGGGTCCAAAAACTCGAGATGGACGTCACGTACCCATTTTAGGGTACGCAGATGATTTCAAGTTACTGGCCACCACTTGGATGGCAATGCAGTGTCTATTACAGGCTGTGGCAGAATGGTGTGCCTTGACCCTCATGGAAATACAAGATAGTAAGTGCCTCGCAATGGTGTTTCCTGAGGGTGCCATAGACCTGGCTAGTCAACCATGCACATATAAGGGGGCACCCTTAAAAGTGGTTACACAGTGTCGCCACCTAGGGATCGTTATTTCTTCAGTGGCAGGTGTGGGTGAAACATTTGGTCATCTACGAGGGAAGATGTGGGGGGCGTGGTCCTCAATACAACAGCGATATGGTAACCTTGATTGTTCGGTCTCAATTGGGATCCTTATTCGGCTCTTTTTAACATGTGTTGTCCCCACCGCGTCGTACGCATGTGAAATTTGGGGTGTGCACACTTTCCCCAAGCCCTTGTGTGGGACTTCGGTGAAAAACTTGGAAAATGACTTTATCAGTATGTTGCGCATGATCATTGGGGTCCGGCGCACGGTG
Organism: Botryococcus braunii; assembly: GCA_002005505.1. NCBI lineage: Eukaryota > Viridiplantae > Chlorophyta > Trebouxiophyceae > Botryococcus > Botryococcus braunii. Next base: position 125,454 of record KV908488.1, on the reverse strand, counting down.
AGAACAGATGTCCTTCTTTGTGAGCTAGGCATCCGCCCACTGCGACATCAATGGTTGAAGCGCATGGCAACGTTTTGGAATTCTCTTTGTGACCTCCCAGAGGATCACATGTATGCGAGTATTCTTAGGGACTCATGCTACTATGGAGTCACAACACATAGTTGAACTTGGGCAGGGTCGTTCATGCGTGCCTTGATAAAACTTGGGTACCCCTATTCGGTGGACTGTCATAGTCCTCATGAGGTGGACATGGATACTTTCAGGGCAATACTCACTAATGCCCAGCGGCTCTCGGATGAGGGATTGCACATCTCTCCTAGACTAGCACCTAAGGACCCCCAATTATGCACTTATCTTCGATGGTTTGCCCGAACAAGGCCGATTCAACGTGAAATACTGTTTTCTGTGCCAGTTAGTGTTAGGCGCGTTAGGCAATTTTTTAAGTTTCGTCTTGGAGTCCATGACTTACCTATAGATGTAGGAAGACGCACCCATATCCCCCGTTCAGAACGTCTATGTGACATGTGTGGCATAGCGGTGGGGGATGAGCATCATTTTGTGTTTCATTGCCCTGCACTTGCTCAGGTTCGTGACCGCTATCCACATTTGTTCTTGTCCCACTCGTGGTCACTACGTAATTTCATCTGGCAAGAGGATCAGGTTATTAATTTTATATTTGATGCATTCCAGGCCCGTCAAGTGTGTCAGCGGCGGTGACTTGGCCATTTTTCTTTTTCTTTTTCATTTTCGTTATCCAGATATTAGTATGGTTATCTGTGTTATCTCATAATATTGTTTCAACTAGGTTCTCATATACCGTTGGTTTATTCGTTAACATCTCATCAGGCCCTTTGGGCTGGGTTGATGTAATTCTTTCTTTCTCTTCTTTCTCCTCCTCCTCCCCACCCTAGCCACAATATATGTGGGCTTCAAAACAATATATATATTGTTTTGAAGATCAAAAAATTTTCCTCTATCATTACCGTTCCGCTGTTCTTTCATATTCTTCCTACAATTGTTTCCTCGTGTATGTCTTTTTTAGAAACCCTACGGCCATTCGGATGTTGACACATGACTACTTGGGGATCGGGAGCCTGAGACTGATATATTTCACTTTTCCTTTCAAGTGATAGCTGACCGGGCATCGGCGGCCTCAGAATGCACTGTGCATTATGCACAGACACTGGCGGCCTCAGAATGCACATGGGAACATGCTACTATGGGGTCACGACACATAGCAGGCTCGTTCATGCGTGCCTTGAGAAGAAAATTGGGTACCCCTATCTGGTGGACTGTTGTAGCCCGCATAAGCTGGACATGGATACTTTCCGGGTCATAATCACTGGTGCCCAGCGGCTCTCGGAGGCTTTGTCCTGAAAGACAAAAGACACGGAGCACGAAGCACAGTATTGTCAAAAGACAAAATTCACAGGAGGTTGGGAACAACATCCAACCCTCTGTCAAAACATGGGAGAAAGCATCAGGCACGCTCCACCTTAGGGTTTTGGAGGGCCCTCTGTTGGGATATTGAATACACACATGCATACCTTAGATATTTACTAGACATCTGGTGACATTTTTACTTACATGCTTGTGAGTCACATCCTATTAATAAGGAACTTAGAGGGCTCACAGGTGCATATTTAAATAAGGTACAGCTGCAGGAGTCAATAAGGTACAGTTGTAGGACATTGAGGTACAACAATGTTATACTAATTATAGTAAGGTGAAGTCATGTTGACTACCTAAGGCAATGTTTATGATTTCTCCCATGTAGTAAGGGGAGGTTCCATGTGATTTACGTACTTATAAATGAGATCCGGGGTGTAGATACGGTTCTCATTGATAGATTCTAGTAAGGCAGTCGTGAGTCAACTCCAGACATCACGTAGGCACTTATGATCTGACTCTGTGATCTGAACTTTTCTACGGTGTTACTGCTTGGCTCCGAGCTGAGCGCTCTCAGCACTTATGGCTAGATCGTGTCGTTTATACGGATCGATGACTGTTCAGGTCTGTAATCCGCTATACCGACGGTACTAAACAATGCATGTACGGTATCACGATGTACGCATTGATACGGAGCCTCAGATAGGAGCTCCGTTGCATAGATGCAGTGATGTCAGAGCTAGGGGAGGCAAACCAAGTAAAGGGCCACAACTACAGTATTTAAGTGGCATCGTCAGATGTGACTGGCAGTTCTGATGTGTCTGAACTCCAGTCCGTGTATGCCCTTCCTGTTGATGAGGCTTTGACTGATCCCTGCCACTGAGCTGTGATTGCCCAATGCTGCAGGTATTCCTAGCTCGTTACTAAGTAAAATATGTGGCATTGTACATAGTTTTCAATACATGTAAATAGTTCTGATGTACAGGACTTCAGATACATGTATCTGAAGTCCAGTCCGTGTATGCCCTTCATGTTGATGAGGCTTTGATTGATCCTTGCCACTGAGCTGTGATTTCCCAATGCTGCAGGAATGTTGTTTTAAAATGTGAACTGTCTCACTTGATGCCATTTTAAAACATGTCCATTATTAGAACTACTCGATCGCAGTTTAAGCACCATTTTCAACCGCGAGTTTGATCAGTTGCTCGCTTCATGTGGCAGCAAGACGGTTAAGGGGTTGCAAGGTTTGTAGTTATCGAATAAAAAGCCTACATGAATGATGCAGAGACAACCAGCTATTAGTAGTGGATCCAGATAATTCCGTAATGGAGGATGCCAGTTGTAACGGCAGGAAGCTGCCATGTCCTGAAATGTGTAGGCTGCATCGCGCGCGCATGATGTTAAGTGTAGATCATCGATCCACTTTGAAGCCCGCCATGACAACTTCAAGCAATGAATGATGATGAACAAAGCTCACTGACGTACCCTGGCGTACCTCACCATTGGAGGCTCAACAAACTTGTCGCCAAAGCTATATGTGTAAAAACATATTGTTGCTCGAGTGTAGACGGCATGTACACTGCTTGTGGAACTCTTACCTTACCGTCTGAGGAAAAGTGCAAAGGGTGTAACACTTAGGAAGGGTTCCCAGAAGAATATATACGGGTCTTCTGAGTCTTCGAAGGAAAAAGGAAGATGGGGGCGAGAGCCCTAAACTCCCACCCCGACACTCCCGGCAGTGCGACTGATGTAAAAGGGGGGAACCTGAGCGTCTGAGCGTCTTCTGAGCGTCTGAGCGTCTTCCGAGCGTCTGAGCGTCTTCGGAGTGTTCGGAGCCGTACTGCGAAGTAACTTCGCGTGAGTTCGCGATCGGCTGTGTCCGCTATGGCTGTCTCCGGTACCCCTCGGAAAGGCCCCCACACGTCCAAGGTCGAAAATGTTTCCATGGGGTCCAAAAGAAGTATGTGAACTGACGTGGAACCCATTGTTCTGCATGTGAGTTGGAGCTCGATGCGTCGATTTATATAGGCCCCAACTCGCAGACATGGACGACGTGAAGGGGGCGGTTTCTGCTCCTTCCTTCCACTCTCTCCGCCCATACGCGCGGAACCCCCCAAGCCTGTCCATTTTCGAAGTCAACCCGACCTGTGACGAGGACCCCCTCCCCCCCTTCTCTTCCCTCTCCACCTCCATTCCCCCCATCCCACCCCCCCTCTCCCCCCCCCTCTCTCTCTTTCTATGTGTGTTTGTGTGCGTGTGTGCATGTGTGTGTGTGTGTGTGTGTGTGTGTGTGTGTGTGTGTGTGTGTGTGTGCGTGTGTGTGTGTGTGTGTGTGTTTGTGTGTGTGTGTGTGTGTGTGTGTGTGTGTCTCCCTCTCTCGGCCATTCCCGGCTTTTTAGAATAAAGGGTGAAGCCTATCCACGTAGTTTACAGCCATTTCTCACTTCTTGCTTCTGTTAATGCGCATTTAGACCAGTGGGGCTCACGGTTAGCTCTCGTACCTTTGAAGAAATTTCTTATCACGCAGTCCCGCGCAGTCCTACGCACGCATGCGAAACATACCTTTCAAAATCCGTGTATCAGGTACACATGTAGTTTTGGTAAACCAGTTGTTTATGGAATTTGGACAGGGGTGTATCCTGCCAGCCGCGGAGTTGAGTTGCAGTACAGCGGTACAAACTTTGCCATGCTGACACTGAACATGCTGTGAACAAATACACACCACGACAGAGAAACCCAAGCATTTGGACCTTGTGACCGGGATGACATTCCCAACTGAGACACCCGATCTGTTCAAGCACGGAAGATTGCCTGCTATCATGAAAAAATTAAAGGTTCATGTTGAGTTGTGAACATACATTATAGAATGCCTTGTGCTTTAGGTGATCTTCGAATGTACAATATTAGGATACGGGTCCACTATCCACATAAGGTACCTCAAGACACTTCGGATGAGGTCTATTTCAAACAAAAGGTACATTGTGATCGTGATCACACGTTTGTGATCGAACTTAAGGCTGCTGTCGTCGCTTAGTCGGGCAACTGGTTTGGAAAGATGCTGGGCATTCTTGATATCAAGAATACTAGTCGATGATCACATCATGACATCGATGCTAGTCTTGTCCATTGAGTTGCATGTGCAATATAGCAGACAGTCGTCCGGACTGGAGCTTAAGGCACCTACTTTAACGACCTGTCTGCATGTTTATAGGTGCGACGAAGCAGTGTGTGGTGTGTAAGATGTGCATGTGTGATTGCTGAAGTGTGAGTGAACCATCTTAGTGTACAATCAAGCCACCCAAACAGTTAAGGGACGGAGGCTTGATTGAGTGTAGGAAGGTACTCGTTCTTAGCCGTGAGGAGCTTAAGCTTATCCGTGGTTGTTGATCGTACTGCTCACTGTCAGATCATCGTGTAACGAACTGGTTTGGAAAGATGCTGGGCATTCTTGATGCTAGTCTTATCCATTGAGTTGCATATGCAATATAGCAGACAGTCGTCCGGACTGGAGCTTGAGGCACCTACTTTAACGGCCTGTCTGCATGTTTACCGGTGATGCCGAAGGTCCATAACCTAACAGGTTATGGGCCCACCCAACTCTGGGTGCTGAGGACAAGCCGATATGTGGTTTGGGCAAGGCACTACACAAGTCTACTCCAGTCAGATAGGGAGCGACAGCCCCGCAGTTGTGTACCCCGCCTTCAAATCGCAGTATATGCTTCAAAATCCATTCGAATCGATTTTGAAATGCCAAGAAATCTTGGCAGTTTCATCCGCAAGGAGAGCTGGTGAAATCCCGGATGGAAGGGGACGAGGCCGAAGACCACCTTGGGATGGAGGAGTGAAATTTCGAGTGCATATGGGAGGTTGTGTATGATTTGGGTCCTGAATTGTGAGTGTGTGGCTCAATGATTTGAGAGAGGAAGTGATGCTCCTGTATTACTGTAAGTGGAGAGGTTGAGAGGTGAACTAATACAAAGGCTTCTTTATAAGTCTGTCACCCACTTAAGGCTGGAGATCAAGGGGGTCAGATTTACAAGAGTAGTAATGAATGACCTCTACCCACTGACATTAAGTGTGATACTCAGCAGGAAGAAGTGGGTGGACCCTAGGGAGCCCCCACCCAGGTAGGGGTAGACACCATGAGCAACAGTACAGGTACTGTAGCATCTGGATGGGCTTACATATGTGTTGTATGTGTAAGCGTGTGTAAAGATGTCCATGAGCTGGGGCTTGAAAGACATTGATTGTCTATGTGTAAACAGCCAGGAGTTGGTGCAATATGGTGGTAAGGGACTTTTGGTTCCCCAGTCCACTGAGCACATTCTTTTAATGGTTTGCGCTGCTACTCGCTGATGGCTAGTCCCTAATGTTGAGGGTGAGAAAGGCTGATCAGGTGTCGCGTTCGGACTCGCTGATGGCTAGTCCCTAATGTTGAGGGTGAGAAATGCTAAATCGGGAGTCGTGTGCCTCACTGAACTGTCGTGCACTTGCGGAGTCAAGACCTCTTATCGGAATGGCTGTGTATTAATCACTGCCATGACTTGTCTTATGTGCCTGGCATTCTTTCCATGTTGTCCAGAGTGTGAAACTAGACATTGACTGGTTGTGTCTGGTCAATGATGTGTAGTCAATGTGATGTGAGGCTGATGTTGTGTGGCCAACGCGGTTTTCAACCCTTGAGTGGTCCTACATAGGGTCATATATGGGTCCAGTGTGGCTTGTGAGACCTCTCTATGTGTGTCTGTGTATGTGGTGTTGTGAAAATCTCTAAGAAAGTTTTGACCTGGTGTTGAAAGTTTTTGGGCTGACCAGGAGTGAGTTGTGGGTACCAGAAGATTACAATTTTATCGTTGCGCAATGCATGCGCTTCACGCCCTGACCTACAGTCTGGCATGGACCATAGGGTAATTGACCCAGAATGTTTAAGGTGATATACATGAATGACCTGGTGTTGAAAGGTTTTGGGCTGACCAGGAGTGACTTGTGGGTACCAGAAGATTACAATTTTACCGTTGCGCAATGCATGCGCCTCACGCCCTAACCTACAGTCTGGCATGGACCATAGGGTGATTGACCCAGAATGTTTAAGGTGATATACATGAATGACTCTAGGAATGCAAAGAGATGCAGTTGGGGTAGAAATAGCTGCAAGTATACTTAATCCATGGTGCGGGCTACACAAAGGATATGAGTGTTAGATGGGCCAAATTATAAACACCAAAAATTGCTAACATGTGAAGCTAATTCTGAAATTGAAATGGAAAAGAATTGGTTTCTGAGGACACTGAATTAATTTGAAGAGTTTTGGGTTACTCAGTGACATAATGTGGTCAGGGGAAGCTCATCAGTTATGGTTGCGCACTTGCGCGCGTTGCGCTTTGCGCGCGTTTGGATGTTGAGTAGCCTAATGTCTAGTAGTGATGATGGAAAGGATCTACTGTGCTCAAGATGAGGTCACTGATAGGTACTTGTGATAAGCTTAGATCCTCAAGCAGAGGATGGTGATATTTGACCCAACACACGTAAGCGTTGGTGACTTTGTAAGTCATGTGTATTGTTGAAGCAACGCGCTTAGAGACTGATCATAGTACTGATGGTGTATAGATAAGACTTTTTTAAGGGTTATGTGTATAAATAGGGTAGAGGTGAGCTACCATCATTGTGACCTATACAAGTGAGCTTTGGGTGGTAGAATTGTCAGTTACAGACAATTCAATCCTAAGGCCTTGATGCATCGGTGCACCCTCACGTTACAGGCTAGACCGGGATAGCCAGTGAAATCATTGAAAGCTAGAGAGAGTTCTTAGAGATAGCCACAGAGCCAAGTTTGGGAGTTGTGGCCATATGTGAGAAATCTTGAAAAATTCCAGATGAAAGTTGTTGATATCCAGACTCCAGATTATATAACATGAAACATAGTTGTTAGATGCGTTTTGGGTGCACGTCGCTTGTAAGCGTGTCTGGTTAGTCTTGATGCTTCAAATCCTTAACCAAATGAAAGTGTACAGGTCGGAGACATATAATTTGGTCGACGGACCGTGAAACATGTAATAGCACTTCCAGGGGAAGCGATGTGAGTTGAGGCTAGGGCAAGAAAACTTGAAATAAACCATGACTTCTTCAATAGAGAGGGTACTTAAGCAGTAAGCCCTGGGTCATGTTGGTTGTGCAAGTATTGGCCTCCATATGGTGATAGAAGGGGAACTCACACGGGAAATCACGGTTGCAACTAGTGTCGATGTCGCGCAGCGGACAAAAGGGTCAGATGAAATGTATGGGGGGGCTTTGAAAGTGAGGGGATGGAGTTTGAGTTTACATGCATGTTTAGCTGTCATGATCATCATAACGGGTACGTATTGAATTCATTTCGTCATTTGAACACGTCGAGGAGACTAGTCTTCAATTGTTGTCAGAGGTATTACTACGCTATACATGAGTGGTGTCCGTGGACTTATATAACAGCGTTGCAAAACGTTGGAAAGGGTGTGTGTGAGGATGGTCGTTGAGCTGATACTCCAAAAAGCAAGGACTTTGTGGCTTGCACCAGGCTAGAGTCCAAGGATATGCAGTCAGTAGGGTCAGGCACACCACTGGCTCTTGGCCATCGGTATTGTGAGCTTAAACGGTCACTCGGTACATTGCCAACACCACCAGATCTGACATTGCACAGGCAGTTGGTGTGGTACCAAGGTACAGAATGAGCCCTACCACTTCGCACTGGAGTGAAGCCATTCTAGAGCTGAAGTATCCTAGGGACACCCGAGATTTAGCTTTAACGCTTGGAGGGAAGGCACCCGAGCGTGAAGGCTTTGTGGATCCCACTATGCTAGGGAGGCCATAGGAAAGGGGCTGGCAGATATCCTCCATGTGGAATCTGCTCACAATGTGGCTGACTTTATGACCAAACCACTAAACAAGCCCGTGGTGTTAGTCATAGGGATTCACTAGGACTGAGAAGATACACATAAAGCATGCAGGCAAGGGGAAGTGTTGAGTTGTGAACATACACTATAGAATGCCTTGTGCTTTAGGTGATCTTCGAATGTACAATATTAGGATACGGGTCCACTATCCACATAAGGTATCTCGAGACACGTTCGGATGAGGTCTATTTCGAACATAAGGTACATTGTGATCGTGATCACACGTTTGTGATCGAACTCTAGAGTTCTTAAGGCTGCTGTCGTCGCTAGTCGGGCAACTGGTTTGGAAAGATGCTGGGCATTCTTGATGCTAGTCTTGTCCATTGAGTTGCATGTGCAATATAGCAGACAGTCGTCCGGACTGGAGCTTGAGGCACCTACTCTAACGACCTGTCTGCATGTTAATGCAGGTGCGACGAAGCAGTGTGTGGTGTGTAAGATGTGCATGTGTGATTGCTGAAGTGTGAGTGAACCATCTTAGTGTACAATCAAGCCACCCAAACAGTTAAGGGACGGAGACTTGATTAAGTATAGGAAGGTACTCGTTCTTAGCCGTGAGGAGCTTAAGCTTATCCGTGGTTGTTGATCGTAATGCTCTGTTACATTTTGTGACATATAGTGAGATTGCCTTCCTCTTGAACAGACATGAACTCTTAAAAGGAACTGATAAACATTGGCATGAACAAAGGCATACATGAGACGATTATCACAGAGAAGTGTAATTGAGCACAAGGTCATGTTATGAATAGTGTCGTACGGTATTCGCACGTGGTTGCCAGATCAACACGTGATCTTGCAACGCTGGTATTTGAAAGGCAAGCAGCGGAGTTGAATGTCACTTGCCTAGCACTATCAATGATTGATGCATGTGTGAAGACAGCAAGTGTTTTGCTTATGGCGTAAAGCCGTCACACGGACTGCCTAGCCAACTAAGACAACTGATCACTCGCTCTGCTCGTGCTTGCAGGTAAGGCCGATTGGCCTAGTTAGACATGTTAAGACATGCATGGACAAGTTACTTGCTTACTATAACTTAATTGTTGAATATCTGTATCTTCATCGGTTGTGGGTGTCATACCTATGAGTGAAGATCAGGGAGACAAGTGTCATGCAAGATATTTGTTAGCGTATGCAAGGATTTATGTTATGGAGGCTCAATTGCGTTAGCATAAGAAGACTCTAAATGTAATCACTTGCCTAGCACTATCAATGATTGATGCATGTGTGAAGACAGCAAGTGTTTTGCTTATGGCGTAAAGCCGTCACACGGACTGCCTAGCCAACTAAGGCAACTGATCACTCGCTCTGCTCGTGCTTGCAGGTCTTCAGCCCATAACCTAAATGTAAGAGGTTATGGGCCCACGCTCATCCGCATGAGTGATGGTGATGCCGATGCCCGCGATCATCGACTATGAAGCAAGCACTGGCGCTATATCAACTCCTTCCAACACGACTGGAGCAATGTTTATGCCAGCAGATGCACAGCTCAGCATGACAGCTCAAATGCAGAGCTCAGATGAGCTCAGATGCACAGCTCATGCAGTTTCCACCACCCTTTATGCCAGATGCCAGTCCCCTACCGCTCTGGCATGGCTCCTAGACAGTGGCGCATCCATCCACTTGGTGAACAATCCCCAATACTTGCACAATTCAGTTGTGTACCAGTCCCCCAGACCTCTCCACCTGGCGACCAGTGATGCAGTGGGGGGATTATTGCAAAGGGGTCAGTCTGCCTTCTTGATGCACGTGGGTCCCAGCTCTGGCTCCATGATGTACAGTGTGTACCAACGACAAACCTCATTTGAGTGTCAGCAGCTATTAAAGATGGATGCCAGTTTCGCACTGACAACAGAGGAGCACATGTGCAGATGATCGGTCCTGAAACTTGGGAGTGTGCAGTTGCCATGTCTAAGGGCCTTTACTACCTGCAGCGCGTTCAGTGCAGATCCCTGTCAGTGCCCAGAGCATACTCCCTGCCAGACAGCGCAGAAGGACCGGTAAAGCTTCCTCACAATTGTCAGCAGAGAGACCTCTGGGACAGACGCTTGGGCCATCCAGGAGAGACAGCCATGTCCAGGATCACACGAGAAGGATTGATCAAGGGTATCCCTGTGTCCCTTATACCCTGTGCAGACTGCTCCTCTGCCTGTGAGGCCTGCCTTCAGGGAAAGCTGCCTCGCCCGCCATTTCCAATCAGCACAAGGCCTGCCAGTCGTGTCCTAGAACGCATACACCTGGACACAGTTGGAGAACTGCCTGTCAGAGCACTCACCGGAGAGAAGTACTGGGTCACAGTCCTGGATGAAGCGTCACACTGTGTTGCAGCTATCCCTGTGAAGTCCAAGGCAGAGATCCCCAGGAAGCTGAAGGACTTGCTCACATTCTGGCAGAAGCGACTGAACCTGCAGATCAAATCCATACGGTCTGACAGGGGCACAGAGTTCCTCAACCAGGAGTTCAGGTCATTTTGCATCGTCCAGGGTATTGAGGTGGAAACCTCTGCGCCTGGAACGCCCCAGCAGAACGGAGCAGCGGAGCGCATGAACCGCACACTCAAGGAGCGTGTCAGAACCCTACTAGCAGCAGCGCAAGCCAAACAGTCGCTATGGAAGGAGGCCCTCCAAGCAGCAGTCCTCCTGTGCAACATTGTGCCTGCCAGCAACAGGAGCGTCACCCCATATGAGGCCTTCTTTGGCATCAAGCCACCAGCAGCTGTCCTTCGGATCTGGGGATGCAAGGCATTCGTCCTACTTCAGAAGCCACACATGACCGCAACTGGACCAAGGTCACTGCCTGGGATGATGGTGGGATACGAGGTGGGATCCAAGGCCTATCGCATCCTCACCGCCCAAGGCATAAAGGTGTCCCGGGACGTGCGCTTCATCGAAGAGGAGCTTGGAGCGCCAGCAGTGGGCTACCTGGACCTTCGCACATGGGGGCGCCATAAAGCGCAGCCTCCACCAGGTCCTGCTGCACAACGCAATCAGTCCCCTGCCTCCAGAACTGCCCCAGCAGTGGAGGCGCCTGCTGAACCAAGACCCATGGACCCTCTGCAAACACAAGTCCCAGCACGTCTTGGAGCAGGACCATCACCCGGACCTTCTGGCACAACCAAGCGGACCCCTGGATCACCTGCAACTGGCAACGATGAACTGCAGCAACCACGAGAGCCGTGCAACACACATCAACACTCAACGGGAGGACCAGAGACAAGGTCTCCTTCCCCTGTTCAGCCTGCAGGCTCACCAGGGACTGACACTGAAGCCGCTGTACATCCTGAGGGGCAGTTGGTCCTTCCTTGACAGATTGAGAGACTGTGCACGTGGTGGGGAAGGACAATTGGGTCAAGATGAGCGTCTGCAGGCGACCCAGCAATTGCTCAGACCCCCTTCAGGGGCTCCTACAGCAGGGGAAGCCCAAAGGTCAGCTGTGCAAGCACAGCAAAGGCAAGAGAGAGCTGGGAGGCGAACTCTCGTGAGGGAGCTGAAATCCAGAGTACAGATGTCTCCCTCTGCATCTCCTTCTGAGAGAATTACTGAGTGCCTGAGTAGAGGGAGCGGGAGCCCTTCACAAGCCACAGGTCATGGCTCAGGAGGAGGGAAAGCTGTAGAGAGAGAGAGAGAGAGAGTCAGGAAGCAGGGGAAGTGAATTCCCAGCATGGGTGCCTTAAAAAGGGGAAAATGGGGCCTTCAGCCATCCCTGAAAATAAGGTACAACAGGATGTACAGCATAAGGTACAACATGATGTACCTGCTGAGCATCCTGCCCCTCATTTACCCCATCCCGAGAGTGATTCAGTGGAAGTCAGTGAGACAATCCCCTTGGCACTTGAGAGCACATGTGAGAGAATGGAGATAGGGACAGGTGCTGAAGCACACATGGGCTCAGAGAGAGAGATGCCAGCATCTCAATTGTCACAAGATCACAGTGCTCGACTGTCAACTGCCAGGTGTGAGTCTGGCAAGGAGTGCAAGAGACACGTGCCTACTACAGAACACTCTGTGAGGATGTGTGGGGAGGAGGCTGAGAGAGATGGATTCACCGAAGAAAGATTTTATGTCTTTCAATGTGAAGACAGGCCACCCAATGAAGGGGAACCTGGGGTGAAATTCAGCAAAATTTCAGTCCCCAGAAATTATCGTGAGGCTCGACAGTCAGACCAGTGGTCTTACTGGGAGCAAGCTATGAATGAGGAAAAGAGCTCATTGGACGCTCACGACACCATGGAGTATGTAGAGCGCCCATGGGGCAAGAAGGTCATTCCAGTGCACTGGATCTATTCTGCCAAAGTTGATAATTTTGGCAATGTCCTTAGAAGCACGCCTGGTCGTCCAAGGATGTCGTCAAATTCCTGGAGTAGATGTCGATGAAGTAATTGCTCCCACTAGTAGCTTTGCTGCTAGGCGCGTAATTCTGAGCGTGGCTGCCCAGAGGGATTATGAAATCCATCAAGTCGACATCAAGACGGCGTTCTTGAATGGAGACTTAGAAGAGGAGGTTTACGTAACACAGCCTCCTGGGTTTGAGAATGGTGATCCCCGCGTCGTTTGCAAGCTCAACAAAGCCCTTTATGGGTTGAAGCAATCCCCTCGTGCATGGCACAAGAAGCTGGATGCTGAGATGTGCGCACTGGGCTTTGTTGCTTGTAAAAGCGATGCTGGTGTATATGTGAGGATGCGAGCAGGAGAGAAGCCCCTGTTTATTCTTGTGTATGTGGATGATCTACTCATCATATGTAAAGATCTCAGCCCAGTGGAGTGGTTCAAGGAGCTCCTAAAGAGCAAGTTCACCATCCATGATCTAGGTGAGGTCAAAGATTTTTTGGGTTGCCAAGTCCGTCGTAACCGACAGGATAGGCAAGTTTCTATCAGCTGCATCCCAAAGATTGAGGCTCTGCTAGATAAGTTCGGTGTGAGCGATGGCGGAAGAGTAGTGGACACTCCCATGCAAAAGGGATTCGTTCCTACTCGGATGCCCTTCGTAGAGGATGAGCGTGATGGTTCGGGTGCTGGGGTCCCCTTAGATCCAGGTCATAGATATTGTGAGCTTATTGGGTCACTGCTGTATATAGCCAATACAACACGACCTGATATTGCACAAGCTGTCGGCGTTCTCTCTCGCTATAGGTGTAATCCCACCACTGCTCATTGGAATGCAGCAATGCGTGTGTTGCACTACCTTAGGGATACGAAGGACAAAGTCCTTGTACTGGGTGGCAACTCCAGTGTAGTCTTGGAGGGTTATGTAGATGCCGATTTTGCAGGTGACCTAAATAGTAGATTTTCTACGTCTGGGTATGTATTTTATGTCTTAGGCGGTGCTGTGTCACGGACCAGCAAGAAGCAAAACTCTGTGGCTACCTCAACTGTTGAGGCAGAGTTCATGGCTTCTAGCCTTGCCATCAAGGAGGCCAACTGGCTGAGGTCCTTCTTGGAGGAGATTGGAGAGCCAGCTTGGAATGTTAAGATTTTCATTGACAATCAAGGGTGCATCAACAATCTTAGGAACCCTGTGAACTCTAAGTTCACAAAGCATATCGCAGTGGCATTCCACTACGCACGTGAGGCCATTAAGTTGTGCCAAGTTGATATCCAATATGTGGAATCAGCTTAGAACCGTGCAGATGTGATGACCAAGCCATTGGTTGGTCCCGTGTTCAGGAAACATGTCGATGCTCTAGGTCTACTCACTCTGTATCAAGAGTGAAGACAAGGGGAAGTGTTACATTTTGTGACATATAGTGAGATTGCCTTCCTCTTGAACAGACATGAACTCTTAAAAGGAACTGATAAAGATTGGCATGAACAAAGGCATACATGAGACGATTATCACAGAGAAGTGTAATTGAGCACAAGGTCATGTTATGAATAGTGTCGTACGGTATTCGCACGTGGTTGCCAGATCAACGCGTGATCTTGCAACGCTGGTATTTGAAAGGCAAGCAGCGGAGTTGAATGTCACTTGCCTAGCACTATCAATGATTGATGCATGTGTGAAGACAGCAAGTGTTTTGCTTATGGCGTAAAGCCGTCACACGGACTGCCTAGCCAACTAAGACAACTGATCACTCGCTCTGCTCATGCTTGTAGGTAAGGCCGAATGGCCTAGTTAGACATGTTAAGACATGCATGGACAAGTTACTTGCTTACTATAACTTAATTGTTGAATATCTGTATCTTCATCGGTTGTGGGTGTCATACCTATGAGTGAAGATCAGGGAGACAAGTGTCATGCAAGATATTTGTTAGCGTATGCAAGGATTTATGTTATGGAGGCTCAATTGCGTTAGCATAAGAAGACTCTAAATGTAATCACTTGCCTAGCACTATCAATGATTGATGCATGTGTGAAGACAGCAAGTGTTTTGCTTATGGCGTAAAGCCGCCACACGGACTGCCTAGCCAACTAAGACAACTGATCACTCGCTCTGCTCGTGCTTGCAGGTCTTCAGCCCATAACCTAAATGTAAGATGCTCACTGTCAGATCATTGTGTAACGAACTGGTTTGGAAAGATGCTGGGCATTGTTGATGCTAGTGTTGTCCATTGAGTTGCATGTGCAATATAGCAGACAGTCGTCCGGACTGGAGCTTCAGGCACCTACTTTAACGACCTGTCTGCATGTTTACAGACGATGCCGAATGCCCATATATGACCTAACATATTATACATATGATCTACTATATAACATATGACCTATTATATAACCTAACAGTTCATTAGCAGGCTACGCTATGGAGCCACTTCGAGTTAGTTGCGACATAATCTAGAAGATCAACTGCCACCGTGTCGGCTCATGAACAAAACCCACCATTGCCACACCTCCATATTACCTAAAATCAATTGGCACAACAGACCATCAATGTTCAACCCCACTCGAGACAAGTGAACTCAGATGGTCGTACTTCAGCTCGGCCGACATCTGCTGACACTCCTCCTGCAGCTTCCTGATATGCTTCAGGGCCTTGTTGAACTCCGTGTTTGCCATATCTCTTGAGGTCGTCAACATCTCGAGCTGCACCGCCACAAGAATGAGGCACAAAAGGAGTAGAGTATGGCAGACTACCAATATGACCATTATGAGGTAATTTAAAAACCCTTACCAGTACTGGGCAGTGCACCTTGAGTCTATAACTGTCAAAGCCAAAAGTGTACGAAGCTATTCTGTGGCGTGTGTCAAAAGTGCTCTGTGACATCCCAGAGAAGAAACCCGCAGATCAGAGGAGCATGCGACAAGTCCAGAGTATGTTAAATCACGCTTTACAATAGATCAGTGAGCCAGCTTTTCAACCAGCTAGCCACACTGCAAACACACTTCACAGAATTGAAGGTGCACAACTATTAGACGTAGACACGCACGTGCATGCTGTCAGGCAGAACTTACATTCCTGTACAAAAACATGACTGCAATTGCACCCACTCGCGCACGCGCACACACACACACACACACACACACACACACACAAGGAGAAGAGGGTGACGCACACACAGTAACACACACACAGGCACGCACGCACACACGCGCGCGCGCGCACACACACACACACACAGAGAGGGAGGGAGGGGACAAGGGGTTGAGGATTGGGGGGGAGAGAGGGGGGGACTAGAGCGGGGTGCGGGAAGAGAGGTTGGGAGGGGGGGGGAGGGGCACGCGCCCTAGCCACACCCGCATCATGTCCTCCCTCAACACAACTCCCCATCGGCAACCCGATTCCCTCGCCCGTATGCATGTCTATTGCAGTGTCGCC
Organism: Botryococcus braunii; assembly: GCA_002005505.1. Taxonomy (NCBI): domain Eukaryota; kingdom Viridiplantae; phylum Chlorophyta; class Trebouxiophyceae; genus Botryococcus; species Botryococcus braunii. The sequence continues at coordinate 109,392 of KV908488.1, read as the reverse complement.
AAACCTAGTGTTTAGAGCGGCAGTGGGCTAGCCTTCAGTACAGGAGTTGGCTAAAACAAACTGAGATACCTGCGCAGACAATGCTTGGAACTCCTCGAGACGACGCTTTCTGACACGCTGTGCCGATTCTCTGTTGGCTTGTCGGCGCTTAACCCGCTTCTGCTCCTCTGGACTGAGCTCATCAGGATTTCCTTGGAATGCAATGGGTCGACCCACTTTTTTCTTTACTCCAGGTTCCTGCTGCACGCACAACACCATGATGAGCATATAATGCATTCCCGTTGATTCATGGACAGGCCAGGGCAAAATGCAGGTGCCAACAATGTTTATATGCACCTAGCCTGCATGACAATGAGGATGAAAACACCAGGAGCTCTGGAGAGACCACATAGACTGCGGATAGACTGCAGGACACGCATATATCTCAGCTGTGTTAAGATCGGGCAGACTTGTAAACTTTTCTGTACATTACTGGTGCTTGATCTTAGTCACTCTTAGTCCTCCCCCTTCTCCCCATTTTAAAACAATTGTACATTGAAAAAGATATGCCATCATGGACAAGTTACTGTACCGTAGTATATACAAATTCATGTTCAGACGGTGTGACTAGGTGATGTGCGACGCGGAGACCGTTTGCATGCACACATCTAAAAACAAGGGAATGCATTCATGCGATCCATTCGTACCCCATGCAAAGGACATACTAGCCAATGAGCTACTCATACTCAAACATGGCTGATTTATACCCTAGCATCTCTGGACAGGAAAATCTCTCATCCCCTTTAACGTTACATGGTGTTTGACTTGGGATAGTTGGCCTGCAGGCTGTCTTACTACATGTCTGGCATTTGGGGCTTGCAAATACTGACCGACAGTGCAGTAGACAGATACAGCTACAGGCACATGTACAGATGCAGGCCTCACCTTGCTTCTTTCAGCAACGCCCACTGTGCTGGCACGTGTCGCCTCCCTTTGGGATCGACGTACACCAGGAGAATCAGACAGACCGTGATCCATACTTGTGTACACACCGGCCGTGTTAGACCAATCCCTTACAGAATCACCTGCGTACCCCCATAGACCTTGCGAATAACAGTACAAAAGATTGTACCATCTTGTGCATGTCCTACAGGACTTGGATTGTACCGTTCTCTTAAGGCTTACGAGCTTGAGCCCCAAGCCTACAAAACACAAACCCACAACTTGAGAACACACTTGAGTGAGCTCAGGCTCTTGAGCTCAGGCTCTTTGCTGACAAAAATGTATTATACACAGGACAGCAGAAGTACATTCTTCAGATATTTTCCACATGATTGGGGGAGGGGGGAGGTGGGGGAACAGCAGAATCAGCCTGCATGACACCACGGAGAGTCTCACCCTGAGAACCACCACACATGTCGTCTTGAGCTCCAGCTTCTGAACTCGACATAGATGGAGCAGAAACCATTTTGGGCATCCGTTCAGGACGCTGTCCCTGTTCTGCAGCAAAAGGGTTCTTGGCAATGGGGTTGCCGCAGAAAGGCACTTGACTGAACGTGATATCGGTGGCATACGCAACGCGACCCACAAGTGTACCATGCTCGCACAATGTGGTATTTGACAATCCATTGTTTTCTTTACGTACATCGAAACTCTGACCCACACGCCAACTGCCATTCTGCACGTTGTAGGCACCATTTCCAAAAAATGCAGCAAGACTTGGATCCTGTGCCCGTTCCGCCCTGTATCACAAGAGCTGCTAGTATAGTGTATAAGTATACATGCTACATATACAAGCATTCAACATATATGCATGATGCTCCTTCCCGAATCAAACTCTTTCTTCACAAAGCCAAAACTATATGTTCTTAGTCTTTTCATATGTATATCGTCATCTTAATAATCTTAAATTTTAATCGCGATCCCATCAAGGATACTGTTAGAAACTATGATCAGGCCGGAGAGAATGGCACCGTCGACGACCAAGACCCCTGCAGGGCAGAAGATTCCCGCAACAAACCCGAGGGCATTGGGAACATATTACTTCCTCTTTCGAGAGGAAAAGGAGCTGGGTACCCCGCAGGGTTGAATAGCGAGGTGTTTGCTTCACCACCAGCGGAAGCCATAGCCCTGCGCTGCGACATACATTAATTTTCTATCACAATGTAGAGCGACACCTCAAACTGTATTTACCAAGAAAATGGAAAATATGTGATGGCGCCACAGCAAACTAGTTCTGCAAAGCGTTGGTATATGAATGACCGAAAATCGATACAAACACTCACACAAACACACAGTCACACATACACACAAACAAGCACGTGCATTTACCACTGTATTCAAGGCTGTTTTTATTTGACGTAGCTGAAATGCTTCAGGAGCAGTGTGGGTGATTCTATTAATATGGTGGCAGGGGCTACGTAGACTGGCCCTGCGTTTCCTTTTACAAGCAAAGAGTGGTCATCAGTCCATCGACAGCAGAATGTCAAGAATCACGCCGGAAGTCCTATGAAATTGTGCCCCTTTATATTCTTTGGGCGTTCCATTCACTACCGACAGTGTCAACAAGGCGGGGAAGCGTAGGACCAGCGGCCCTGCCCACGAAACCACCAAATATATCTCTCTGCAGAGTATACATGTCAGATAAGCCCATTGATAGTGTTGAGCAGTGGATTAATTTATTTCGACATGCGAAAAACGTTGCAAGCAGTACACTCGATCGAGGCCGGACCTGGGACAGTCAAGGCCGACTCAGCCCCCTTGGTTGAATGAGCTTTAGGAAAGAGCTTCAACCCGTCCCAACCTGCTCCGTCTGCTCAAAGAAGCTTCATGAGGAACATTGGCTGGATTACAGAGCGCCCAACTGTGCTACTTGGCGGCCGTAGAGGGAAAGTGTCGGAGTTTCGGACATTCTGTAGTTGTAGCATTGTACTGCACGGCGGCTTGATCGATTACGAATTCGGTTGTAAGCCACAATTTTTTCCGATAACTGTGATTTTCCAGGAAATTACTAGGTGAAATCCTCCCGACCCCATGAAGGAAGGAAGGAAGATTACATCCAAAGACCAGCCACTAGGGCTGAAGAGGACGGCAGTACAATGAATGACCCATATCTTAGCCAACTAAGGTCGCACAGCACCTGGGAGAGTGAGGTAGCTCTCCAATGCTCTAGTCACAAATTTGGCAACCCCTTCAAGGTCTTCTTGCCACATAAACGTCTGTACAGATCGACTCCTTTGTTGAAAGAGATGCATAAATTGTTGCCGTACATGTTGTACAGCCGGACAGGTGAACAACAGATGATGTTCATCACCAACGAGCTCTGAGGAGCACCTCGTGCAAATCCTCTGGTCTCGAGGGATGCCTTGTTGTCTACCTTTATCAATAGGAAGGTCATGACACCCTAATCTAAATCGCATAAAGGTCCGCAATGTACAATTAGGAAGGTGGAGTTTGAGCGCACTCTTACGCCGTGGCACATGAGGCGGACGTGCGAACCACCTTTGGTATCTGCAGAATAAGGCTCTTGGGGATGCACAAGTGCGAGGGGAGATGTCCAGGTCATCCCATATCATGTCACTTTTACGGTCTAACAGATCCTTTACCTGTGAAATGTCAATCTGCAAGGCTCTATCAAACCGCACATGGTCAGCTATATAGTATCCTAGTTTCTTAAGTTGTTGCATAAGGGTACCCGAAAACGTTTCTCGGCCTTCTACTATTGCCAACCTAATGTCATGCATGAGGACCTTGTAGTGTAATGAATCAGGTCTCATGGCCGCTATATTGTTCCAAAACCTGGCCATACGTAAGATCCAAGTTGACCACAAAGAAAATATGTTTAATTCACAATTGATTATTTCCTCAGGGATTGTCCGACGCACCCCCAAAATCTGAGCTAGGACCCGCTTGTGCGCATCCAATAGGGGTATACTACTAGGTTTTCCCGAAGACAATTGTCTGCCTTGAAAGCATCTGAATGCCCAGACTTCACATCCATAGGAGATGAGGGGTGGTAGGCAAGCTAAGTACAGTTCTGTCATGAGCATCATTGACATGTTGCAACCGAGATTGCTATAAGCTCTAGTAAGGTCTTCCCATGCTATCCAGAACCTCTGCTCGAGGTTCTTAATGCCGGCTTGAAGGCCATTCTTGGCATGAATCTGTAATCCAAGGTATTTAACCTCCTGTACCGGACCAATTCTAACCCCTGCAACCTCTAGAGAGGTAGAGGGTGTCCGAGGGTCTGGATTTACTGAAAGGTATTGCGTCTTGGCCCCATTTAGGCGCATGTCCATACTCTTACACCATTCTTGAGTAGCATTCACCAACACCTGTAGGTCCTCAACTGTAGGCGCGACGAGAACAAAATCGTCCGCAAAACCTAGCACTTGGATACGTATTATATTTAAACGTGTGCCATCAGGTAGCTGAAGGCCAGCCGTGGGACAATGGTGTGCAAGATATCGGGGGAGTCCATCCGACATAATTCCAAATAGTGTAGGGCTAATGGGGCACCCTTGAGGAACACCCGCACTTGATTTAAACAACCCCCCATGCATGTTTGCCCTCAATCTTGATCGCCAAAACTGTACTGTCTATTACAGCTTGAGTAGCATAAAGAAAATCCCCTTGGATTCCCAACTGCTCCAAAATATGCCCTAACTTAAGACGCGGTACCCTGTCGTAAGCTTTAGAGAGGTCCAGGAATGCAAAATGCAGTGGAGTGATGCCCATTGCCCAATCTATGAGGTGTTGTATAACAAACAGTTGATGGGTGGTGGACATTTCAGGACGGAAGCCTGTTTGGCAATCAACACGCAAACGGTACTTCTCCAAGTAAGATACCAGACGCGAGTTCAACACGTTGGCATACAACCTCATAAGAGATTCGCCCACGGCAATGGGACGATAATTTCCTCTGTTATACGCGTCCCCTTTCTTATATACCGGTGTCACCAAACATACATTTGACTCCGCCGGTAAGGTACGTTGTCTAAGCGCCATAGTAAAAATGTCCGCAATGACATGACTTAACAGGTTTCGTGAGTAAGGATCCCCCGGGTGTGTAAGTGGCTGAGCATACCTAAACAACTCTGTAGGGTAACCATCTTTCCCCGGGGATTTCCCATTGGCAAGTGCTCGGAGACCCAGTTCAATTTCCTCGACTGTGAAGGGAGCATTCAGCTCGTCGCACTGGTCGTGACCATGATCTTCTGGGACTTGATGGGGAGGATATGCCCCAATAGGCAGACCATGCGCGGGCTCTTCAGTTCCAAGACCACTTGCAAGGGAATTTATATAAGAATCCCAAGCTGACACATCTCTAAGGGGTTCAGGCAGTCTATCTCTTTCACGCCGAAGGGTTTTCCAAAACCTATGGGGGTTGAAATGCTTTTGGTGTACCAATGTTTTTAGCTTTTGGGCCTGGTATGCCCTTTTCTTTTTCCTCACAATAGCATGGTACTTACGCTCTAACCTCCGGAACTCATCACCCCGCCATTTGGTTAACATTCCATACCTCCAGACTTCCCGTTTAAGGGCCCGGCATTCCTGGTCAAAAAAGGGTTGATGTTGACGCCGGTGTCCATTGTGGGGATATCTTTTGTATTGGTCATGCATTCCTGCTTTCTTTGCAGCATCTTTTATGAGTGCGTATAGGCAATGAATGCTAGACTTAATGTCCCCATCTTCAACCGCTTTTTCACATTGGCTCATGAGGTTTAACTCATCACTCTGTAATGCTTGGACATATTGATCCCTTGCAAATTGGCACCAGCTAATTTGTGACAATGGGTGTCCCCCTTGATCAGAAGAGGGACACGGTCTAGGATGAATAGGAATAGACAAGGATGCACATAGTGGGAAATGGTCAGACTCTGACCTCTCACAATCAATGCCACTGTCTTCTAGGTGTGGGATAAGATTTGGGGATACAATGATATGGTCAAGTCGTGTTGCAGCTGATCTACGCGTACCATGGTACGACACACCGGCCGGGATATCTCCCCTGACACGGCCAGTGCAAATGTAAACGCCTAATTTGTGGACAGCACGAAGAAGTTGCCGCCCATGGGGATTGACCTTTGGGTCCCCTCCAGGGGCCATGGGGGGAAGGGGACCAACTCTAGAATTAAGATCACCCCCTAGGAAAGCGTACCCTTCTACCTTTGCCTTACCGAGTGTTTTCTGGATTTCTTTCATTCTATTAGACAAACTCAAAGATGATAGAAGGGGTGATCCAGAAGGGGGAATGTAAGTTGTTCCGATGATTAGAGGTAGTCCACCACCCTTGAACTGAATCTTAGCCCACAACGATCCTTGTTTGGTGCAATAGGGGAGAATATGGTATTCATTGCTATATCGAATACCAAGCAATAAGCCTTCCCCTGCCCTCCCTGAGTGTGATGCAGGGTGAAAGAATAGCTTGAAGGGGGCCCAGAGGTCTCTTTCGATAATTTGTCTTCTAGTCTCACTGAGCATGATAATGTCAAAGGTGTGAAGGTACTCTAAGAGGCCTCGAGATAACAGTTTTTCAGTGCTAAGGCCATTTATGTTCCAAACTATACATCTCAACCTCAGGTGGCTAGATATTTCCTATTGAGGGGTTGAGGGGTTGGGACCCAGGTCACCTCCCTCTAGGGTGGAAGGAGTCATAAGCTCTTCAAGCTCTGGCTCGCGTTGAATGGCGATACGCTTGCCATCGGTGGCCCCATGACGTTGCATTCCGGGTCGACGAAGTTCGATGCGTGCGTGTGCTCGAGCACTATATGTCTTCCGGCAGTAGAATTTCACGTAGTAGGTTTGGAGGCTCGAAATCTCCAAATTGGAGTACGAGTCTTAATTCCATTTTCACAATGTGTGGTTCCGCTGTGGGTGATGAACACCACTTTGTTTTTCACTGTCCCGCCCTTACGCCGGTGCGGGACCGTTACCCCCAGTTGTTTGCTAGTCCCTCACGGTCTCTTCGGCAGTTTTAGAGAAAAGTGAATATGTCAGTCGCAGGCCCCCAGTGCCCCAATAGTCACGTGTCGACAGCCGAAGAGCTGCAGGTGTAAAAAATATATAGATCGGGTAAAACTATGCATGAAAGGGAAGAGAACAACAAGAAACAGAAAGATGGGAAGGAGGCAAGGGGGGGGGAGGAGAGGGTAGATGAGAGAGAGGAAGGGGGGAAAGAGAGAGAGGAGGAGAGGCGAGAAAGAGGGGGGGGGGGGGGTGGGAGAGAGAGAGGGAGAGAGAGAGTGAGAAAGAGAGAGGGGAGAGAGAGAGAGAGGGGGGGGGGAGAGAGGGAGAGGAGAGAGAGGGAGAGAGAGAGAGAGAGAGAGAGAGAGAGAGAGAGAAGAGAGAGAGAGAGAGAGAGAGAGAGAGAGAGAGAGAGAGAGAGAGAGAGAGAGAGAGAGAGAGGGAGAGAGAGAGGGAGAGGAGAGAGGGGGGGGGAGGGGGGGGAGGGAGGGGGGGGGGGAGAGAGAGAGAGAGAGAGAGAGGAGAGAGAGAGAGAGAGAGAGGAGAGAGAGAGAGGAGAGAGAGAGAGAGAGAGAGAGAGAGAGGGGGGAGGGAGGGAGAGGGGGGGGGGGGGGAACAGAGGGGAAGAAAGGGACTGAGGGGGAGAGAGAGAGAGAGAGAGAGAGAGAGGAGAGAGAGAGAGAGAGAGAGAGAGAGAGAGAGAGAGAGAGAGAGAGAGAGAGAGAGAGAGAGGAGGGGGAGGGAGAGGAAGGGACAAGGGGGAATAAATATTTCCCTCACAAGGAAGGTATAACAACCAGTGAGAAAACATAATAACACACAGACACACAGCAAAGTTGGGGTGGAAAGCAAGATATCCCAACACGCACGCACACACACACACACACACACACACACACACACACACACACACACACACACACATACACACACACACAACACACACACACAGACACAAAAAACCCCACATATAGAAGCAGCCACACAACACGACACAACATCCCCAAACAAAACATAGCACACAAGCCTACCCACCACCCAAAGAAGCAGACACACACACACACACACACACACAGACACATACACATACACACACACACACAAAGACAGACACACACACACACACACACACACACACAAACACACACACACACACACACACACACAGCCACACAGCCACACAGCCGCACCCACATAGAAACACAAAGGCACACAACAATACAACATATACAACATATACACATACCCCTACACACAAAGAATCCAAGGAAACAAGGAAGAAACGAATGCCAAAACAGAAAAGTAATGCCCCGGCCAGGGCCCTGTATCTAGATGTGCGGAGAATATGAGACGAAAAATACCTGAACCCCAAACTTTTCCCCCAGTCAGCTGCAGACCGAAAGCAGCATAATCCTGGCCGGGGCATGAAGAAACCGTTAGGGGGAAAAGAAGAGGGCAGGCAAGGGATGTCCTGCGGTGGATGGTACCTAAAAGAAACAGAGCACGTTAGTACGGGAAGCCAAGTGAGTAATACAGAACCGAAACAGACGAAGCACGATCCCGACAGACGGAGAGCCAAGCAACACACGAAGATCCCAAGAGTCCGATAGATGGCCTATGACAAAATGGAGTTGGCAGTAAAGACATACCCATGGCGGGGGAGGCAAACCCAAAACAATAAACAGAAGGGCGCAGCCCGCAGGTAGGGTTACAATGATCCGAACCAGTAAGGAACGGGGCATTCATCAAGAGAGAGTCCGGCAGCGGAAAGTCCCGAAAATTGACACGTAATCATAAAAAACTGAGAATAGAAAGACAAAGGTAGCAAGGCAATGTGTATACGACAGAGCGGCGCACAGTGGGGAAGAGAACGTGTGGACAGAAAGCGTACGCCAACGAAGGACATAGTACCGTCAAAAGAACCAAGTGAAACCCGGGGGGGGGGGGGAGCCAAGGGGGGGGCGGTTTTTGCAGTAATCACGCGCCCAATATGACGACCCCAGTCATGGGGCAACCAGGACACTCGGGGGGGCGGGGGGGGCGGGGGGGGGGGCAGTTGTAGTTTATTTGGCAGGCTGACTTGCGTGCGGTTGTATCTTTCATCTCGGATGCCTTCCAGGCTCGTGTTGACTTACGCCGGACGCGGTGACTTGGCCGCAGCCACGTGTGTGGCTGCCCCTCCCCCATTTATTCCCCATTTCCCCATTTCGTTTACGCCGTTGCGTGTCTAGTCTTTGGTTGGCTACCTCGGGTGGCCCGCTTTTCTTTATTTCGTGCTAGCGTGTCTTGTGGACATCTTATCATGCCCTTGTGGCTGGACAGATGTAACTTCTTCTTCGTTTACAAGAGTGGAGTAAAAAAGACCAGCCCAATGTTCAGGGACCCAAACCCCCAATGTTTCAAGCTATGAGTCACACCCGGCGAGCGGCCAGCTGGCGACCCACAGCCGCCGCAATGATGAAACTGACCCGACGAATGACAAAATATCCCTCCACATCTTCTTGAGCAATGATGGCTTGGTTCAAAAGCCCCTGGAGCCTCTGCAACAAGGCCAGCGCATCAGCATGCAACCCTCCCAATGTTTCAAAAGCGAAGGCTTGGAAAGCCACAGGCAGCTGCTGACGCGACAACAAGACAGCATAGCGGGTCTGCTTGTCTTGGGCAGCGCGCGCGGCGGCCCCACCCGGCACGAAGTGCAGCAAGTTGGCAACTGTGAGTGGGGAAGAGCCAACGATGTCGATATAAAGGTCACGCCCCTCCTCCCACGCATGGAGGCGGAGGTCTGCGCGACGGCGCTCCTGGCCAGGGACAGGGGTGGGAAAGGCGGGTTCCCGGGTGACCCCTTCTTCTTAATTCCATTTTCACACTCTAGCATACATATAAACTAAACTACAGCCTTACAAAAGTTATGGACTATCGTTATGCTTTACGACTGTTTAGTGAATGTTCTCTTTCTCTTTGTGGATATTTCCTCCCGCTCTCTCCCCCCCCCCCGGCTCCCCCCCCCTCCTCTCTCACTCTCTCTCTCTCTCTCTCTCTCTCTCTCTCTCTCTCTCTCTCTCTCTCTCTCTCTCTCTCTCTCTCTCTCTCTCTCTCTCTCTCTCTCTCTCTCTCTCTCTCTCTCTCTTTCTCTCTCTCTCCCCCCCCCCCCTCCCTCATTATCACCTTTATTATATATTTGGCCCCTAGATTCCGCGAGTCTTAAGACACAGGACTATTCAGTAAAATGGCAAATGCTGCTTCGAATTCGTCATTATTATTAAGGGACGAGCTTCCCCACCGTTTGCAGCTCATCTTGCAGGGCTGTGACTGTGACGAAGGAATTTGTACAAATTCCTAGGCAGCTGCCCTCTGGGCTAGACAGATGTATTAAACATATATCTTATTCTAAAAATCGACATCGAAACATATAAGTGAAGCAGATCCTACCCGCAAACACGCAGCCGACATGCTGGTACGCAGACGTCAGGAGCCATAAGCAGCCGTGTCGGGTGAAACGTGAGGGAGAGAGGGGGTGTTGTGTATTAGTTGGAGGATGCCGTAACTGTCAGCGGTACGTATGCCGTCAGAGGGTCACTTCCTGTGAACACCACCAAGTACTCTCAATGTCTATATAGACCAGTGCTCGCACTGCCGTCTATATCTGCCGACTGCTCTCCAATCAGGACACCCTTGGCCCTTCAGCAGTCCCAGGAGTTTAATGGCTACTCCCAACCAATCGCTATCAATTAGTGTGTAACTCGTCACACACAAATAGCCTTACTGTTCGCACAACAGTAACATACAAGCAATGCAGCTCCTGTATTGAACAGAGTGTGACAGCAGTATATCAAGCAGTCCTTCAATACAGAGCAAACACTATTCAGCTTGGAGCTCGAAGCCCAGATGCATTCCACACCCCATCGACTCGTTACAAATGGTTTACGTATATTTACCTGTGAACACCACCAAGTACTCTCAATGTCTATATAGACCAGTGCTCGCACTGCCGTCTATATCTGCCTGCACCCGAGCGTTACGATTTACTTGTGGGTTCATCAGTGTCCATAAAATATATCTAAACCATATCAAACACACACGCAGCCTATCCACATATGTGTACGTACCGACTGCTCTCCGATCAGGACACCCTTGGCCCTTCAGCAGTCCCAGGAGTTTAATGGCTACTCCCAACCAATCTGCACAATATGTGGATCATCAGAGATCAAAACAAAACAGTTATTTAACCAGCAGGAGCAAGCTTGTTATACGTATCTGTACTCACCGCTATCAACCAGTGTGTAACTCGTCACACACAAATAGCCTTACTGTTCGCACAACAGTAACATACAAGCAATGCAGCTCCTGCAACACAAGACACATGTAATGTTTCATTATCAGTAGAAACATCAGTATGCATGTGCTTAAAGCCTGCGATCGCAGCCACTCGACTGCGACCGTTACCCTTGCCAACGATCACTCGCTTACCTGTATTGAAAAGAGTGTGACAGCAGTATATCAAGCAGTCCTTCAATACAGAGCAAACACTATTCAGCTTGGAGCTCGAAACCCAGATGCATTCCACACCCCATCGACTGCCAAGCTTGCTCGCGATCTGGCGTTTCTATACCTTTTGATCGTAACCGGCGGTAACGGTACAGTCTCGTTTGAGAAGCCGTACCGTACTGCATGGCCACATAAACAACCCTGACTTGGCCCTATGCCAACGTGTAGCTCTACAGCTGCACCAGGGATCCTACACTTATACACGTGTACACACTCAATGGAGTCTTTACCTTGTGACCTTACCGTCACTAGTACAAGACCTGTACTGCATGGAGGTCACTATATGATCAATGTAACTGAACATAATACATTACCCTTAGACACGCAATCAGGCGCATCCTCTTACTTGTACTCCACACGTGGAGAAGTTCAAGTTATACAATGTTTCCTAAAACCACTTGATAAACTGATAGCGCCCTTGTATCTAAGTACGTTTGCCATCACGTATCTATACGTACCTATCAGTTTACACAACAGGGGGGAGGGAGCTCTCTCGCTCCATCCCTCCCTCCCTCCCTCCCTCCCTCCCTCCCTCCCTCCCCCCCCCCATTCCTCCTCCTCCCCCCTCCCCCCCCCCCCCCCCCCCCTCTCTCTCTCTCTCTCTCTCTCTCTCTCTCTCTCTCTCTCTCTCTCTCTCTCTCTCTCTCTCTCTCTCTCTCTCTCCCTCTCCCTCTCCCTCTCCCCCCCTTCTCTCTCTCTCTCTCTCTCTCTCTCTCTCTCTCTCTCTCTCTCTCTCTCTCTCTCTCTCTCTCTCTCTCTCTCTCTCTCTCTCTCTCCCCCCCCTCTCTCTCCCCCCTCTCCCTCCCCCCTCCCCGCTCTCTCTTTAACACAAATGACATCATCGTTATATACTTTTGTAGAATTTGAATCAGATGTTGTTCCTGTACAACACTCCCTTATCAGAGTTGTTGATGAACTGTACTTATCAGAGTGTTGATGAACTGTACACATGTGCTCTCAGAAAAGCTTCAGGCGTGGACTCCGGCACGACAAAGTAAATGGCACAGGAGTTTGTTGGAGCATACAGAACTATAGTTGCAATAAACACCTAACAATTGATGTTGCAATCACCTGTACAACACTTCCTTATCAGAGCTGTTGATGAACTGTGCTCTCAGAAGAGCTTAAGGCGTGGACTACGGCACGACTTAAAAGCAAATGGCACAGGAGTCTGTTGGAGCATACAGAACTACCTGCACTTCTAGAGCACTTCCCTATTTATACTAACAGTGGAGACTTCATATTAATTAGCCTCCTAACAGGTTTGCAACTCCAGATCTTGAAAGCGTACGGGCACGATGAAGTACTTTGCACTGGAATTTCAATATACCTCGTGATTCGACCTAGTCGTCGATGAACAGTACGGATCTCGGTCGATGATAGTCTCGAATCTAAGTGACTCGAAACTTTTAACTCACAACCGATACGAATCGCGGATCAAACACCAAGGACCGTCGGACTAAAGTCCCACGATCGATGAGATTAATAGTTAGTATACCCTATTAGAAAATAGGCAGAAAACAGGCCGAATTTCTACCATGGCCCCTATAAACAACTATGAGTGTCAATAATTATTGAAGTACCACACAGTACAAGTACACCCCAGTGCAGTACAACTGTACCTTATTGTTTATATGCATATAAGTATCTTTTAGCCCTCTATTGCTAAGATGTGGCTCTTAAACATGCTATTATGAACTGACCCAACATGTCACACAAATACCTAAGGTATACATGTTAGTGTCTATTTTTCCAACACTCTCTCCCTCCCTCCCCCCTCTCTCCCTCCCCCTCCCCCCGGGGCCCCCCCTGCCTCTCTCTCCCTCTGCAATATATTTTGATGGAGAGGGGCGTATCCGTATGCGCACCGAGACGTACCCTGTCGAACCAAACACTCCCTTTCTTTATGCAAGATCTATTTCAGCAACGCACTGACCAATAGATCTTCCCGGCTGCAATATCCTTGGCACCCTTGGCCACAGCAGCCCTACTCGGGAGTTTTACTCGCGAAACACTCCACAACGCCCGCTACCTCGTACACACCCTTGGTGTACAGTAGCTCTTACTGTATTCACAACAGCAACAATACAAGCCACACTTCCCAGTATTATGTGTGCAAAGCAGCCTCTCTCTTTGAAACCACAAAATACTGGACAGCTGCCTGCAGGTTGATGCAAGCTCGGAGAAGCGGATATGACTATGTCCACATCTAGCGACTCATTACATTGATTGGAAATATTACCTGTCGAACCAAACACTCCTTTTCTTTATGCAAGATCTATTTCAGCAACGCACTGACCAATATATCTTCCTGCACATCAAGGCCGATCCGTTACTGAGTGTTTGTCGACTCTCGACAAATACATCTAATCAATGTTAAAACAAACACATGACTGTACGAACAGAATGGAAGAACAACATACCCGGCTGCAATATCCTTGGCACCCTTGGCCACAGCAGCCCTACTCAGGAGTTTTACTCGCGAAACACTCCACAACGCCCTGCATACTTACGATTCCGTCAGCTTCTTAAATAAAGTTGATCATTTGAACAAGTGCATGCTTGTATTCAATGAGTATCAGTACTCACCGCTATCTCGTACACACCCTTAAGGTGTGTACAGCTACGTAGCTCTTACTGTACAGCTACTGTACAGCTACAAGCTTGGTGTACAGCTACGTAGCTCTTACTGTACAGCTACTGTACAGCTACTGTACAGCTACAAGCTGGGTGTACAGCTACGTAGCTCTTACTGTATTCACAACAGCAACAATACAAGCCACACTTCCCTGTTCAACAAACACTTCCATCAATACACATTCCAACAAGTTACCAGCATCAACGCACCTAAACCCTGTGATCGCAGCCACCGGCTGCGACCGTTACCTCCTCGCAGACCGTGATCTTACCAGTATTATGTGTGCAAAGCAGCCTCTCTCTTTGAAACCACAAAATACTGGACAGATTCATGCAAGCTCGGAGAAGCGGATATGACTATGTCCACATCTAGCGACTGACGAGCTTGACCACGGTCCAGCAATCTAAGCAACTCGATCGTAACCGCTAGTAATGACACACTGCTCACGAGATGCCCGACATGTACTTCATGGTCACATAAAGTGACCATGACTTGATCCCTCTACCTTAGAGTATCTTAATACATTACTGGGATACATAATCCCAGTATACGTGTACACACTCGTCTGAGTCTTTAACTAGTAGCAAAGTTGCAACTGTCCAAGACTTGTACTTGCGCGGAGGTACTCATGTGATCATTACTTTATGTTCTTTTCTCACTGCCCTTAAAACGCCTGCATAAATCTGTCCCTCATAACCATGAAGTTAAGTCGTGTGATGTGTCTAAAACCAAAATTGTAAACGTTTAGCCCCTTGTGGATATTTTCACTATTTGTGACAGCGTGTTGTTATTTATCCCAACACGCTGTCCTAAATAATCAGTGGACTGCCCAGTACGTCACCATACGTAACTAACGGCTCAAGAGTTTACACAACAATCTTCCCTTTTTAGACTCACACATGACCGTGTTGAAAAATGTTAAGTTCAGCATGTTCGCTTTAGCATCTCACACTACTCTTCCGGACACCACCATGAAGCCCTAATTAGCCCTAATAAAGCCCTTTATAAAGCCCCAGTACTAGGCACCATCTTGACCCGCCTTAACCGATCCTCAAGCTGTCCCTGTGATCCAGAAAGGAAGGACTGGGCAACGGTTTTATGAATATGTCAGCCACATTAGTCAGGGTTCACATACACTGGAGTGATCTGACCCCAGTATACTCGGCTTCCACGGTGGAAGTAGCAACCGGCTGTTGCACCTTACTTCCCCACGACACTGCTTCCCCACTTAGCATGAACACATATCCCGTGGTTGATTTATTTGGAACTACATCCCCCAAGGTCTGAAAACACTTCGTACCAACTCTTGCTTCCCCGTTCCTTTGCTTCCCCCGACCGGTACTCATCCTGGCATTGGAACACACGCAAGAATCCAAAGCTCAACTTATTCTTTGATGACCACAACACAAACACGTACAACATGCTGTCCCTCCTCCCTTTCAAGGAAAGGCACGAGCACTCTTACCATTACCTACTAGTCTAGAACCAACGTTGTTACCAGATCCAACCCTCTACCATAAATTACCAACCACCTCAATACTCCCTCTACATTCACATTGCTGACCAGATTATCAAATCGCCAGCCCAACCTGTTTATGTAGAGGTGGTCCGCCACGTGACAGCGGAGAAGCTGTCCGAGTCGATAGTGCCCGACCCGGAGATCTCAATTGCTTGGATCACACAATCAAGCTGCTCCCTGAGTAAGCATTGGGGTTCTAAGGGCCGTCGGATGCCCTCCAACAGGGGTATGCTGGAACATAGCTTGCAGGTCTTCGCCTTCTTCCTTCCAAATGTTTCTTGGCCTTCTATGCCCCCCTCTCCCCCCCCCCCCCCGGTACTTCTCATTGTGCAGGACCCGTTTTCTCTGGTGTTGCAAGTTGGAAGTGCAGGTTTCAGGCCGTTGTTTCATGTCAACATTAATGTATCCCTGTCCGTGGCATGTCTCAGTCTAAAGGTACAGACTAATGGCAGATTGTACACACACACCCACCCACTCCACCCCCCCCCCCAATACACACCCACAAAAACACAAACTCGTGTCGATTTCGCGCACGCAGGCACGGGCGTCCGCACTTATGCACGTCATCCTCTCCATTGTTTTTTCACAGGTTAAGATATACTGGGGCTTCGGTCATGCCAGTGAGGAGATGAGGTTATTTTTGTACTGAATTAATGTGATGAATGCGTAGAAGCATATTGTGCAGGAATCTTGCAACTCTGACACCCCCATGTTATGGTCTTCGGAAGGACTCCTATGGACATATGGCGACGAGACCCCATTAGAATTTCTTGAGCGACATGAGGGAGCTGACGGGTATGCCTTAGCCAAAATTCATTATGGTCATACAAACCTGAACTGAATTTTGCACTTTGAACTAGCATTTGTTTATAATATAGTAATTACTGCAGATTTTGGGCTCCTACAAAGGGATTCCCTCAAGAAGGCATCAGCAGGAAACAACTTCGCCAAAGCTTACAAGCAAAAAAGAAGCTACTCAAAGGTAGAAAGTCCTAGAAAACAAGCTATATTCTATTGTAATGTTGTAAAAACATAGGGCCTGTGGAGTGTGTACGCATCCTCTAAACCTTGATCAACTTGGAGGATGCGAGTCCCGATAGGGCGCTAGGACTGTACCTGACCACGTGTGGAGTGCCAGGGTTTTGGAAGCGCTACCAAGTGCAGCCTCTGGGTTGACCTATGCCTCTCCACCAGCCTGCACACTTGAAGATAATGGAAGGTCAACCCGCAGCAGACCAAGTAGGGCAGGGAGACACTGGGGCCCATGAAAGTTAGTACTAGTGGACTATACCTATGCAGTGCCTGCATACGGACTACTATATTTGTGCAAATACTTGAGTCCCCTCTGCTGCTTGCCGCCCTTCTCCTGTGTCCATGTCTGCGGTTTGCATCTTGGGTCGTGGGAGGGGCTAAAATGAGTCATGAGAGGGAATCCTGTATTTGTTAATGACTAGTCAACTTCTTCTGTTTTTATATTCTGGTTACCTAATTTGAGTGTTCAAAGGAGTATCATGATGCTTCCCCTCTGCTCCCCGCCCCCCCCCCCCCCACCCACCCCAACACACACACAACATGTGTATTGCATACGCAGGCTAAGCGCTTTGGAATTGATGAAACTGAAACCACTTTGTGTTTAACTTGCAGGCCTGACTCGGTAGCTCGAGGACACTAAAGGCCAGCGTGATGACAAAACTTGCTGAGGAGTGCCTTTGCTGCAAAATATATATTCACCTTCTCTTTCTGGAGCACAGCATCAGTTTATTTGCATGGATCAGACATGACAGCCAGATGCACTCAACTCCATGGAATCCTCTGGAGTCCTTTGGCAACTGTTGGCTATGTGCCAGAGAATTGCAAGCTATTTAACTGTGCTTGGACGTCAGTTAGAAAACGCCGGTTTGGGTGCATGTGGCCTTCACGTGCTGCATGTGCTGCGAAAGCATCTGCAAGCATTGTGCTAGTATTAAGTTATGTTTGGGTTCTAAAGACTGAGATACCGTGGATGTCCAGACAAAACTCTTTAGGCCAGGCCTGGGGGTTGCAGGCATGCAGAGTTTATTGGTGTGGGTCTTGTGCGCCCCACAAACCCATGTGTTTTTATGGGACTGACCAGTGCACGTGTGAGGAGCGATCAGAAACCCATGTGCTTTATGGGACTGACCATGTGGCATTGTGAGGAGTGATCAGACATCAAGAATGCTGTTGTTTGAGATATGGTCAGGCTAGCTATAGTTGAAATCAAATATGAGCAACGTGGGTTAATGGTCCCGCAATATATTGGACCACTGTACTGGCATACATGATATGCAATGCGACCTTGAAGGCATTTGTAATGATCAAGGTATTACGTATTAATATGTAATACCAAGGTCGCATTGCATATCATGTGGTTACACATACCGGTACAGAATAAAGATAATCCTAGGCCTATAAAGATACAATCTTTATAAGCCTATAGGCCTATAAATTCATAAAGATACAATCTTTATAAGGCCTATAGGCCTATAAACATACCGTATCGGCTAAAATTAATTTAATAAATTAACATAAATTCGACGCCTCATTAGCATCCCAAGAAATTGATTTCTGGGGGCTTTAACAATAATTGTAAACCCCTTGGAAAGTCGAGCGTCGGTCGTAACACCAACGGAAAACACCTCAAAGTCCAGCGCCGGTCGTAACTTTAATGGAAACGTCTCAAAACTCATCTTAAGTCTTGCAATTACCTCGCGCCACGCCAGTTGGCTTCCCATATCCCCTTCCCCCGTTCGTTTTTACCTTTTTCCTTGATGTACCTGAAGGTATTGTAACCTATTTAAAAACTCCTGGGAAACTCAAATCATCTCGTGTAACATTATATAAAAACCTTTGAAAAAGTCGAAATCCGGCTTGTAACAATTATGGTTTTTAATATTAATTGCAGCCGATACGGTATAATCTTTATAGGCCTATAGGCCTATAAAGATTCGTGGCGCGCCTAGGCCTGTACGGATTCGGATCTCCTGAAATCCGGAAATTAATCTTCATGAAGATCTTCATATCAGCTGATATCAGTTGCCGAACTTCAGGCGATCCGAATCCGTATAGGCCTAGGCGGATCTTTATTTTGTATGTAAACTAAGGGATCTTCATTCTGCATGTCATTTATACCATTGTTTATTCTTCATAGGCCTACTTAGCTAAGCGGAGCTTAGTAGGCCTATAGGCTAGCTAGGCCTATAGCTAGCTAGGCCTATATCTCTATAGCCGCCGAACTTCAAACGGTTATTATGCGTCCTGTAGCTCTAGGCTGGGACACTTTAGGCACCGGTTCTTTACAAGAGATCTCCAGAGGCATTCTGTTGCACCCGGTTGTTGCGGCCTTAAAAGCAAGTCACTACAAAGAAATCTCTTTAAAAAGCTCAAACGTGGCCTTCTTGTCAAACCTCTGTAGAACATTGTAAGAACAGTGGGTCCTTGTACCTCGTTGTATGGTTAAGGGAGTACCCCGTGTACCAGATTCGTACATTCATAAATATTTGCCTTTACCGCGTACGGCTATATTTGGCGTTCCGTATTTGGCGTTCCGCCTGTGTTATAAGAGAGTGCCGTTGGTAAATGTAAGGACTATTCATCCGAGACCTCAACTTGGTCTGCTTGCTCGCTCTCAAAACCTCTTCCGCTAAGCATGTCATGACAAACATCATCTCTAAGGATCTCGTCAGTCACCCCTCAGTAAGGTGGACAATTGTAATTACAATTGTCCACTACTGTGGGTGTCCACTATTGTACTATTGCACAGGTGAGAAGATAGTGGTTGTGCACTCACGAGCGCACTGGATGCGTCCTATGAGCTCAAGCGGCATCCCTCTCCTGCATCAACGCACAAACTTCAACCGATTCCAAACTTTTAGAAGTATGTTTGTACCCAGGCGCATTCGGAAGCCACGCCTGGAATCATGGTCGGGGGAATCATCCTCTCTAACTAGCAGGTTATAACCTCCTCCTCGGTCACTTTCGGTGTTTGCTGCTCCTCTGTTTGGTTTATAAACCAACAGATGGTAATCACCATCTCATCATGCCCTTTAAAGGGGGAATTTTGGGCTAGGTAGATGCATTTTTCTTCTTCTTCTTCTTCTCCTCAAGCCCCCTCAGGAGGATCGTCTAGAGATCTCGAGAAGGCCCAAACCAAATCGATTGGCCTCTAGCCTGGGCCTGCGGCCACAGGTGAGGTTGAGACAGGATGTTGTCCTATCATAGACCAACACGGCTAGTGCCCTCCCAACTTTTCCACACCGTCCCGTCTGCCTCCCATACGCGTGCCAGCCTAAACCACTCATTCGCTCCCCCCTTCCCCCGGGGAGAGGGAGGGGGGCGCTTCCTCATCCGGCCCTCCAGATCCAAGGGCCTTCTGATGTCTCGAGCCTTGGGCTCGCCAGCCCTCTCCTGCGAGCAGCTGAAATGCCTCTGCCGAGCAGTGCTGCCTCGCAGGTGTCGGGATCTCGGCGAGTCCATGAACATGTAAGTCACAGGGCAGACTCACTCAATTACTGTATACTTCACTCTGTAAAGCCTAATCTGCCCTACATAATTTCTAAAAAGATAATATTAAGGGTTTGGGATTTCACAACTTTTTCTTTAAACATCCCCTAAAACTTTCGTAAAAGGTCACACAATGCATAACGCGTGCGCGCGCGCGCGCGCGCGCACACACACACACACACACACACACACACACACACACACACACACACACACACACACACACACACACACACAATTTTGTTAACTCTAGGAAACAAGTACAAGATGCCAATAATAGCACACGGTCTATCTCCTGGCCACCCCAGTCCTCGTGCAGCGTTTTGTTTTTGGTTCCAAAAAATTTCACCTATTAGTCTTAAAGGCTGAAGGGCGGACCAGGGCCCTGCTCCACTGACAAACATCAACATTCTACAAGGCCGCCGGCTTGCTGTAAAGAGTAACTCTGCGCTTTTTAAGGTAAGATTGTGTGGATTTCGATCCGTAGCTGCCACACCAGCCCCTCCTCCTCGCACTCCCTCTAATTACGTAATCATGTGTACATGACCGTGCAAAGCGTGTAGTCTTGACATATTGTGGACCTCATACCGTGAAGGTGGCCTCTGGAGCACTCGGATCGGGCAATCAAGGTACCCGGGGACCAGTACCCAGGGACAGGGTACCAGGGGACCGGTCCACACTCACTGCCCATGAACGCGCAGCACTATCAGACACTGCTCCTCACCCTACCCGGGGAGCGTGTGCGATCAAACTCTGCTCCTTTCAACCAAGGGTTTGTGCGGAGGTGTGTGGGAGTGTGTGCAATCAAACCCTCCTCCTCTCAGCCAAGGGAGTGTGTGCCAGTGTGTGGGAGTGTGTGCAATGAGACCCTCCTCCTCTGAACCAAGGGAGTGTGTGCGAGTGTGTGGGTGTGGGTGCAATCAGACCCTGCTCCTCTCACGCTGGGAAGCCCATGTGGGAGGCCCATGTGCTCTCTGTGGATCCCAGCTTTCTCAACGCAAAAGAGGCACTTGCCACCAGAGGCATGCCCCTGAGGTTGTTGCAAAAGGCCATTTTTGCCATTAGAGACTTGCCCCTCTCTGCTCATGGCAAAAAAGAGGCCTATTGCTCTAGCGCTTCTGCCAAGAAGCCCTTCCTCACATGCTGTGCGCTGCCCAGCTTCCTTTGCTAGGTCTACAACTTCCAAATCCCGACATGCGAATCCGGCAACTGCTGGTTTAGTAAACGGAAGATGGGGGCGAGAGCCGCCATCAGCCGTACCGCCTTCAATCTCCCCACTTTTCCAATTTTTGGTGTTTGTCCCGGTATCACTGGGATAGACACCCACGCTTTTTTCTCTCCTCCCTAGGGCCTCTCCACCACGAAACAAGATTCAGGGCCCCGCTCCTCTCACACTCTGAGCGCGCTGGCCAGTCGATCCGCTCGATCAGAGGCCCCCAGCTTTCTCAAGAGTCGGACGAGGCGCCGAGCCAGGTCCCGCGGGTCCCCATCTGTACCGCACTGTCCCGCCTGGAGGCCGCGCCCGATGTCCGCCAGCAGCTGCAGGAGGCCTTCGGCTCCCTTGGGGGCCGGGCCCCCCGGAGGAAACCAGGCCCCGGGCAGAGCTTCCACCACCCGTTCGATCCGTTCCAGCACCACTTTTGGCAGGCCCACGGCCCGGCGTAGGAACGGGAGCACCTGCGCGTCCAGCACCTGTTCCAGTGCAAGCGGGGTCAGGGCGGCGC
>KV908488.1:52500-82500 GCA_002005505.1 Botryococcus braunii | reverse complement strand
AAGGGGGGGGGGGCATAAGAGGGTGGGGCATAAGGGGGGGCCATGAGGGGGGGGGGCGGGACCATGAACCCCCGGGGGGGGGGGGGGGAGATCCCTCGACTGCCCTTGAAACCATCTAGATCCATTCAGACCCGTTAAACGCATTTGGCCAATCCGACTTTGCGACCTTGGGGGAGGGGGTGGGGGGCTACCTGCAGCATGTCGCACAAGTCGGCAATGTAGGCCTTGAGCTCCTGCAGGAATGTGTACTTATCCCCTGCCTTGCCCAGTTCACCCTCCAAGGTGGCGACGGTCTTCATGCTTTCGCGCAGATTTGCCGTCACCTTGCCCAGTTGCTTCTGCGCCTGCGCATGTGACGCCTGCAGGACACCAAAGCCCCTGCTTGTTCAAGCCACTCGCCCGCGTGCGTAGTCCACAGGCCCCCCCCCCCCCCCCCCGCATGCATGTGAGGGTGTGTGTGCAGCCATGATTGCATGCACTTTGTGCGTTTGGGGGTGAGGACAAGAGGGCGAAAGGGAGAGGAAGGGGGGGCGAGAGTGAGAGAGAGGGAGAGAGGTGGGGATAGGGTGGGGACAGACTCTCTCTCTCTCTCTCTCTCTCTCTCTCTCTCTCTCTCTCTCTCTCTCTCTCTCTCTCTCTCTCTCTCTCTCTCTCTCTCTCTCTCTCTCCCCCCCCCCCTCTCTCTCTCTCTCTCCCTCCCCCCCCTCCCCCTTCCCCTCCCTCTTGCCCTCTGTGTGTGTGTGTGTGTGTGTGTGTGTGTGTGTGTGTGTGTGTGTGTGTGCACGCGCGCTCGCCAGAGGGCGCGTGTGCACGGGCGTGATCTACATGTGTGCGTGGGGGCCCTGGGTTTGGGGAGCTGGGACCGGGTGCTTCCCTCTACCACCCCAGATGCCAGCTCCTGCTTGTCACCCTCCCTCCAAACACTAACCCACCATATAAAAGCCATGAATGCCTTTCACATGCTAAACAGGATTCTGCGCACATTCAAAGGCGGCCACACACATCCCAGGCAGCACCTTGCCAGGTCCATTCGGAGGCATCCCGACACATCCCAGTCCGTACAAGTGCAAAAGGAAGGCGACCTGAACACATGCAAGGCAGTCCGTTTCAAATATGCAATGGGAGGCTGCCCAAAAAGAGAGGGAGGGGGGGCGGGGGAGAGAGAGAGAGAGAGAGAGAGAGAGAGAGAGAGAGAGAGAGAGAGAGAGAGAGAGAGAGAGAGAGAGAGAGAGAGAGAGAGAGAGAGAGAGGGGGGGGGGGGGGGCAACCCAGGCACTACATCATGAAGTACAATGGGAGGAGGCCAACAGTCACCTTGAGGCGGTTGAAGGCTTGATGGAGGGCTTGCAGGACTCTGTCGCCCGATTGGCTGATCTCCTCAGCCAGGGTTGCTGATGTGGCAGCCCCTGGTCCCGGGGGAGCAGGGCGGGAGGGAGCGGGGGGCTCAGCAGGAGCCAGGGAAGCGGCTCCCCGGGCCCCCCGCCTTATTTGCTCCCTCACCCACTCATCATCCTCCTCATCACCCACATGCAGCGCCTGCATGCAAATCCGGGTCTTTGCTTTGAACATCTTCACAAGCCAGATGTGGCCCTGTCGGATTTTCTCCGACAAATTATTTCCAAATGTCTCTGTGGGGAGTTGGGTTTGGGGGGTTTGGGTGGGGAGGTTTGGATGAGGCGGGGGGTGGGGGCGTTTGAGGTGGGGGGTTTGGGCTCGGGGGGGGGGGGGGCGCTGCACAGAATGAGCATCAACATTATGTTAACTTTCTCTTTTGGCATGCTAGAGGTCATTACCATCATTTTTTTCCCCGACCACTATTTCGCCACCTGGCACCGAAGGTGGAACCCTTCTCCTTAACTATAAGCCGAATCCCTAATCCCTGTAAGAGAAACATCTTCCAAACCGATGCTGGTACCCCCTACCATAACCAATGCTGATTCCCCTTAACTACAAGCGTACACCTTATACCCAAAACGCTGTAAGAGAAACATTTTCCAAACCGATGCTGATTCGCCTTTCGAAAAAGCTGAGCATCAAACTGCTCTGCTGATTCAATTAGCAGTTCAGAGCCCTTGGGCGTGCTGGGCTTCATTGACACTTCGCTAAATTCCCCTCCCAAACGTCCGAGAGTTTGCTCACTGCCCTCCCACACGTGTGACACTGCAACATTTTTGTTCTTTGAACCCTTGTAGCTCCAACCCCACTCGTCCCAACATCCCTTGTTGCACTTCTCCCCTAAGAACGCCTTTTTATAGCCGTAACACATCCCCCCCCCCCCCACCCCCAAATAAAGGAGGAGGGAGCATTGGGAGGAAAAGCACAAACAACCCCTCCCACACACACGCACACACACACACACACACACACACACACACGCACACACACACACACACACACACACACACACACACACACACACACACGCGCGCGCGCGCGCGCACGCACGCACGCATGCACACGCGCACACGCGCGCGCACGCGCACATACACACACACACACACACACACACACACACAGCGCCAGCACACAGCACACCGGTCCACCTCTGATGCAGCAAAACTCCAAAGCCTCAAGTTCAACCTCCCAGACTTTCAAGTATGAATTGTCGATCCCCACTGGTCACCCCTGAAGCTGCCGTTCCCACTTGTCTCTGTAGGAATAGGAATGGGAACAGGAATGAGTAACAGGAACAGGAACAGGAACAGGAACAGGAACAGGGACAGGATAAGAATAGGAATATGAATAGGAATACGAATATGAACAGTGGGAGTAGGAAAGTGTGGGCAGCTGTGATTTAAGCCTTCCCGAAGACTCCTTCAATCACTTATGCCTGACCCCTGGCCCTGTACATCGACCCCCCAATCCCGATGTACACCCGCCCAATGTACGCCCATCCCAATGTACGCCCGCCCAATGTATGTGCTCTCAAGCCCTCATTTCTTGCCTTCCTTCCCCAGCTCCCCCAGTGCCCCCTCCCCCCAGCAGCCACACAGTCCTCCCTACCCTGCACACCCTCCACACCCCCCCCCCCCCCCAAAAAAAAAAACAACAGTAAAACCTCACCTCCCTAACCCCCCAACCCAACACACACACACACACACACACACACACACACACACACACACACACACACACACACACACACACACCGCGCGCGCGCGCGCGCATGCACAGGCAAAAAAAGGGGGGGGGGTGGAGAAGCACCAAATAAAAGAAGACCCCACTGATAGTGCGGTGTCTGTGGGAGGGGTGGGGTATCTGTCACCCATCCCCCCCGCTGCGCTCCACCCTCTCTCTTTCTCCCCTCCCGCCTTCCCTCCCTCCCTCGCACAGGCCCCCCTTCCCCTCCCCAACCGCCGGGCCCCAACACACACACGAAACATCCAACATTAAACCGCCTCACGCTCACGCCCAGAGCCATCCCCCTTTAGCTCCCCGCGGAAAGAACAACAAGCCCCCCCCGCCCCCCCTTCCTCCGGGGGCACCGGCAGTACCTGACGCTGCTGGGTCTTGGGGACACCCGGGGCGCCCTTCTTTGGAGGCGGTCCCTTAGGGGGGCCCAAGAAGGTCATGCGCAGCTGCTCCTCCACTTCCTCCTCCGAGTCGCTGCCCCCTTCCTGCTTGCCTGTTTTGGCCTCCTGCTGGGGGGCGTCCTTCCGCAGCAGAGCGGCCGCCCCTCCCAGCGGTACATAGTCCGGCGCCAGCCGGGCTGTACGCAGCCTCTCCCTCTTCTCCTTCGCTCGCCTGATCAGGCAGCCTCGCTTTGAGACCCGCATCCAAGAAAAAAACACAACACAACACCACACAGCGCAGCGCAGCGCAGCGCAGCACAGTACAGAAGACGTCGAGGGGAAAGGATAGGATGCCATGCAATACAGTATAGCACCATACTGAACAGATGACAGGGTTCCATATTCCTCTAAATACATGAAGCGGTACTGTATGATGCAGTACAATACGATATAAAGTGATATAGTACCATACAATACACGATCCTGCACGTGTTCAGGATAACCCCTGATGGTAGCCACACATCTCTCTTCTTCCCACACCCTTGCCCCCCTCACTCTCACAGTGTATGAATTCAGCTGCATGCTCGAGTTTCCCTTCCCCGTTCTTGTTATGTTTTACGGAAGGTGGTGTGTGGAATGCGGCGGGGCGGGGGGGGGGGGGTGGGACAACTGAATGGATCTGGATGTGATGGAAGTGGATCTGAGCAATCTGCACTCCGCTGCTCCCGCCTCTATTCCCCCCTCTGCGTCCTCCCACCAGCCTCCCCCCTCCCTCCCTCCCTCCCTCCCCCCCCTTCTCTCTTTCCCTCCCCCCCCTCTCTACCTACCTCCCCCCCCCCCCCCCATCTCTCTCTCTCTCTCTCTCTCTCTCTCTCTCTCTCTCTCTCTCTCTCTCTCTCTCTCTCTCTCTCTCTCTCTCTCTCTTCTCTCTCTCTCTCTCTCTCTCTCTCTCTCTCTCTCCACACACACACACACACACACACACCCACACACACACACGCACAGGCACACGCGCACACACACGCACACACACACACACACACTCTCTCTCTCTCTCTCTCTCTCTCTCTCTCTCTCTCTCTCTCACACACACACACACACACACACACACACACACACACACACACATCCTCCTTCTCCCATCCCCCCTCTCTTTTCCTCACTCTCACACACACACACACACACACACACACACACACACACATACACACATATTCACATACACCCCCTTTTACGCAGTCAAGCAAGCATACAATAGTAGTGACAGAACCCAAGGGTCTGCGTTCCCTCCATATTCCCAACGCATTGCATTTGATTCATGATATGTTTGGAGGGGGGGTGGGGAGGGTGCGCATAAATCCAGACCAAGGGCAGTTAGCCTATGTGTAAAGACGGAGTGCTATCAGTCCGTGTGAAAAGACAATTGGAGACCGATTACATCGAATTGGGGGATGATCCAACAAAGTTAAAAGAAAGTGGAATGCATCATACACATACTTCCACTTTTCCTTTGATACATTACACTTTTCCTTTGATACATTCCACTTTCCTTCGATACATTCCACTTTCCTTCGATACATTCCACTTTTCCTTCGATACCTTCCACTTGCCCTTTGATATATTCCACTTTTCCTTTAATACAGCCCACTTTTCTTATAGGTGCTGGAAAAGTTATGGTGCCAGAAGACACAAGGTAGGCGCATGAGGTACACTGTACCGTATGGTTTCTGCATCGGGGATGCTGAACTCGTCATCGCTGTCTTCCTGAGGCTGAGTGGGAGGTGCTGCTGTACTGTCTCTCCCTGCTCCTGTACCGCCAATTGGTGGCGCCGCTCCTCCCGCTCCCGCCTTGGGGGGTGGCCGGGAAGGGGGAGGCAAGATCGCATCTTCATCCTCATGTACTGCCCGGCGGGACGCTTGTACCTCCTCTGGCGCTGTCACCTGGCCTCCCACAAACCCCACAGGATATACAATTAAGGAAGTACATTATCAAAAGATATACATTATAAGGATATACACTTCAGGGGCAAGCAGGGTTGGTGCGCGCGCGCGCATGTGTGTGTGTGTGTGTGTGTGTGTGTGTGTGTGTGTGGTGTGTGTGTGTGTGTGTGTGTGTGTGTGTGTGTGTGTGTGTGTAGTTGGCGCGTCTGTGTGCATGAGCGTGCGCAGGCACGGGCGACGTGCATGCCTGGGTGCATTTGTGCATGAGCAACCCAATATGCAGGCAAGTGTCCCAATAAGCCTCCCACCCCAAAGGGGCACATCCCAGGTACAAGGGGCCCTCCGTACCGCCAGTGGCCTGATTTGGAAACGGTCGTCAGATGCTGCGTCAGTGCGCTTGAAGGTCCCTGACAGCTTGAAGGCAGGCTCGGCGGGAGCCGCCGCCGTCTCGGGGGCCTGCGCCGGCTTCGCGGCAGCTGTGGGGAAGCTGCGCTGGCTGCTTCTCATCTGCCGCAGCTTGTCCATTGTGTACTCCCCTGCACAGCATCCCCCCAGTCTACCGCTAGCGCTCGACAAATCTGGCATCAGTGGCAGTGGCAACAAGCTGGGACTGCGGACCCCCTGCATTGGGTGAAGAGGTACTGCTTCGTCCCGTGTTTACATGGCGTATCACGCCCAGACTTAAAAAATCCCAAACCAACAACAACAAATGAAACAAATAACACTGATGATAATACTGATAATGATAATGACGCCAACAACGAGAACACGGACACGAACAACAGCAGCAGCAGCAACAACAACATCACCAAGAAGAACAATCAGGATCGAGACTACCATCTGTATGGACAGACCTAATCCCTCTTGTTCAATCGGCTGTACAACAACGACAGGAGGAGGAGGAGGAGGAGGAGGAGGAGGAGGAGGAGGACAAAAACGAGAAGGAGAAAGAGGTAGGCTGAAGGCGACAAACAAGGAACAAAGATGAGTAGGAGAAGGAGAAAGAGAAGGGTAAGGAGGAGGAAGCGGAGGACGAGATCGGGATCCAATGAGGAGAAGGAAAAGGAGGAGAACAAGGAAGAGGAGAAGGAGAGCGGAATCCTTCTGCGCTGGAGAAGCAAGTCTCGGACGGTTTTGCATGGCTGTAACACTATTTTGCGCGTGCAAAGGAAGCTCCCCCTTTCCACCCCTCACAGAATGGAGTACCTCACTCATTCTGGCCCCATGTGCCAAGAGCACGCTTTGCTTCAACCTTTTGTGTGTGTTACCCCGTGCAAGACACGTGCGTGCGTGCGTGTGCGCGCGTGCATGCATGCATGTGTGTGTGTGTGTGTGTGTGTGGGGGGGGGGGGGTGTGTGTGTGTGTGGTGTGTGTGTGTGTGGAAAGAGAGAAAGAGGGAGAGAGAGAGAGAGAGAGAGAGAGAGAGAGAGAGAGAGAGAGAGAGAGAGAGAGAGAGAGAGAGAGAGAGAGAGAGAGAGAGAGAGAGAGAGAAAGAGAGAGAGAGAGAGAGAGAGAGAGAGAGAGAGAGAGAGCGGGAAGCGGGAGGGGAGTGGAGGTTTATAAGTGGGGAGTATATGTGAAACTTGTTAGCGACGAGTCTAAGATTTCATGTTCTTCTCAGCCAACAGGAGTCCATAGTGGTGCCATCTGGAGCAGCTCACCTGCTGCAGACACCTGAGTGAGGGTTGGTTTGGGTTCTTTGACCTGCGCCTTAAAGCCTGAGGCCTGGAACCGGCTGCTTGCATCCTTCTTCACCTTCTCCATCATCATGGCTCCTGTTTCCTCCTCGTCAAAGCTGAGGAGCGTAAGCTTGGTCTTTTCCTGCCATCCGTGACACCTCTGCATATTTCAAGCCGCTTGTATGTGGTTGTCATTCGCAGCTGTTAAAAGGTCATTGACAGTACTTTTGATTCTGGACTAAACTGCTAGACTTGGTCGGTCGCGACGATTCCTTCTCATAGTAATAATCTGCCAGACCAAAATAAACATGTACCATCTTATGGCTGATGCGAAAGTAAGAATGGCACTTGTTGTGCCTTGCTAGTTTTACTATCTCACCAGCAATAATATGGCAGACGTATTTTTTAGTGTGATACATTGTCCTTATAAATAGGAATCGACGCCTGACCACGTGAATCACTACATGAACTCAGGGATGCTGCCCGGGTTTGGAGGCGAAGGAAACCTGCTCTACTTTCGTCACCTTCTTGATCTCTTTCTGCTTTGCCTTAGATTCCAAAGGTAAAACTGCAGGTGCTGACTCCTCTCCATCATCATCAACAACGACTTTCTTCCGTAAGTTCCGGTTTCTGCTTGACATCAAGCAGATCCTGTCAGCGCGAGTCGAAGTCGGCTCCTAATTCTATCAAAATCTAGAAATCACATCCAAATAACATAAGTCAGCCATTTCAGTTCTTGGGATCCGTTCGCCTGTGACAGTTGTTCCGCAGAGATGCCGTACATCTTGTAAGTCAGAAATGATCACATGGCAGCAGCCTGCCCCGGCCACTGCTCTTGGGCCCCGGGGACGAGATCCGACCACATCGAAAGACTCTAACTCATAGCCAGAGTCTATAACTCATACGTTACGTTTGAACTTTGTAATAGGCCGGAAGTTCTGAAGTGTTTGTCAGGTTTGCTGTAAAGCGTGGTTTTTTCATCAACCCGACTGGATCGTGGATCACACGTACACATCCCTCCCGTCATCCTGGGGTTGTAAACACCTAGCTTCTGTAATTATTCATCAGATTTTCTTCAATTGCTCCTTATTTGTGATGAACATTCCTTAGGTCGGTGGTGTGTTGAGTTGCACGCCTTGCTGGAACTCCGTGGGGCTCAGGTAGTACCCATGGCTGTTGGCCCTATGGTTGCGAGCACGAAGAAGAAGAGTTCAGGGTCCTCCAAGGCATGCACGCTTCGGTTCGTGAACAACTCTCCATTCCCTATTGAAGCCATATGGCTGGATTACGACGGAAACGAAAAGCTGTATAAAGTGATACAGCCAGATACTCAATATATCCAAGGTATGCCATGATCACAGTCCTTACTGTGTACAAATCTTCTGCTCCATGGCTAAGGTCGGAGGCTGGAACGGCCAGGGCGTCGCTGGGACGACCATTTTGAAGCGGAATCCCTTTGAAAATACCATGCCAATTTTTTGTTATCAACGTTGAATACACTTGATGGAGATGTTTTGGCTTAACTGTAAAGCATAGGTATTGTTCAAGAGCGTGCAACTAAACTAAGAAACGGTGTCTCAGAGTTTGAGGCTGTTGCGTTGGGTGCAGCAACATACGTCGCACATCGCTGGCGACTTCGGCATGCAAAAACAAAGACAGTCCTTACAGAGCAATGCGGCCAGGCCTCAACAATTGAAGTTACAGTTGCAGGGAATGTGCTTGTACACCCCGGCTTGGCCAAGCACGTATGGCCTGGCAGCCAAAACTGGCCACCTGAGTGGGGCACATATCAACAACGCAGAGAAGTCCTGGGAATGCAAATCATGGTATGGCCACATGCAGCGGCTCCAGTTCAAACGCTTAGAGATGTGCGTGTACGTGCGCGCTCGCGCGCGCGCGAGCGTTGTGTGTGTGTGTGTGTGTGTGTGTGTGTGTGTGTGTGTGTGTGTGTGTGTGTGTGTGTGCGTGCCGTGCGCGCGCGCCTGCGTGCGTGCCTGTGTGTGTGTGGGGGGGGGGTGGGGCGGGAGGAAGAGGCAGAGAGAGGGGAAAGGGGGAGAGGGAGAAGGGGGGTTAGAGATGGGGGAGAGAGTGAGCGAGAGGGAGGAAGACACCACCTATACAAACACAACACACACACACACACACACACACACAGAAGAGAGAGAGAGAGAGAGAAGAGAGAGAGAGAGAGAGAGAGAGAGAGAGAGAGAGAGAGAGAGAGAGAGAGAGAGAGAGAGAGAGAGAGAGAGAGAGAGAGAGAGAGAGAGAGAAGGGGGGAGGGAGGGAGGGAGGGAGGGGGAGAGAGCGCGAGCCCCTCTCGCTCGCTCGTCGAGGAGGGAGGGAGGGGGGGGGGAGAGGACAGAGAGAGAGGGAACTGGAGTAGCATGAACAGCTGCATCTGTCCTGGCCAGCCCCCGGCGCTCCTCGTAATGTCTCGTACCCATTTTCTTCTGGTACCTAAGCTTTGTAATCTAGTTCGGTTAACTCGGTCAACCTTTTTACCAGACAAATGGTCTTGAATGTACCTTGTTAATTACTTCAGCGTTCTCACGTGAGGTGTCCTTCTGTCGACACTCCGCCTTTGCAGGGCTTTGAGGGGGGGGGGGAGAGGGAAGGTTTCTGCATGGCTGCAGAGGACTTTGCTTGAAGCCTGGACTTCCTGATAGAATGATGAATGATTCTGGGGTGCGTTGGCGGGGGTTTCAGAGCTTTGCATGCGTCTCGGAGGAGGCGATTGAGCAAGCAGGCCTGGTGGTGGCATCAATGCTGGAGGAAACACCTGACAACATTTTGCGACGCTTGGTGGAGCAGCAGCAGATTTGCCATAATAGGCTGCTACCAGGTACACCTTCAACCTGGAGTGATCTTCGACTAATTCTTCTGTGCTCTTTGGTAAACCTTGTCTTAAAAACATCCTCTCCCCCCTCCCCCTCCTGTGTGTGTGTGTGTGTGTGGTGTGTTGTGGTGTGTGTGTGTGTGTGGTGGTGGGGGGGGGGGGGGGGGGGGGGGTTGGTGGGGGGAGGGGCAGAGAGAGGGGGGGGGGGGGAGAGGAGAGAGAGGGGGGGGGGGAGGGGGGGGGGAAAGGAGAGCGAAGGGAGGAGAGAGGAGAGAGGGGAGAGAGGAGAGAGAGAGAGAGAGAGAGAGAGAGAGAGAGAGAGAGAGAGAGAGAGGGAGGGGGGGGGGGGGGGGGGGGGGGGGGGGGGGGGGGGGGGGGGGGGGGGGGGGGGGGGGGGGGGGGGGGGAGAGAGAGGAGAGAGAGAGAGAGAGAGAGAGAGAGAGAGGAGAGGAGAGAGAAGAGAGAGAGAGGAGAGGAGAGAGAGAGGAGAGGAGAGAGAGGAGAGAGAGAGAGAGAGGAGAGAGAGAGAGAGAGAGAGGAGAGAGGGGGGGGGGGGGGAGGGGGGGGGGGGGGGGAGGGGGGAGGGAGGGAGGGAGGGAGGGGAGGGAGGGGGGAGGGGGGAGGAGGGGGGAGGGAGGGAGGGATGGGAGGGAGGGAGGGAGGGAGGGAGAGGAGGGAGAGGAGGGAGGGAGAGGGAGAGAGAGAGAGAGAGAGGAGAGAGAGAGAGAGAGAGAGAGAGAGAGAGAGAGAGAGGAGAGAGAGAGAGAGAGAGAGAGAGAGAGAGAGAGGAGAGAGAGAAGAGAGAGGAAGAGGAGAGATGGATGGGGGGGGGGGGGGAGAGTAAGGGTACACACAGCCTTCCTCGCTCACACACACGCACATACACACACAAACACATACACACACACACTTCTCTCTCTCTCTCTCTCTCTCTCTCTCTCTCTCACACAAACCACACACACACACACACACACACCACACACACACACACACGCACGCACACACACACAGAGGCAGGCACGCGCGGGGACCTGGTATTGCACATGGGCAGGATGAGGGGGGCGGGAGGGGCTGCAGGTGACCACAGACATGCCTCCACACAGCCACCTGAAGGGGCTGCCCCCCGCGGAGGGGGAGAAGGGGGTCGGGGGATTGCGCCGCACCTACGACGATGGTACCGCGGGCTCGGAGGCACCCCCGCCATCCCCACCAGCTCCGTTGGTAAAATGCCCATCAGCTGTGTCATTAGGGCATCATGCTATGAACTGCTTCTTTGGCTTCGTACCAAAAGCACGAAGCCCGCTCGCATCTAAAGACACGAAACATGATTAAAAAAACAAAAGCGCCGAACACAAGGCAGGGGGGAGGTTTGGGGGGAGGAAAGCAGTGTCGAGCCTCTTTTTCTATCAGAAAAAATTTGAGGCTGTTATAATTTAAGAGTTTTGGAAGTAGTTTTCGGGATCAGAAATTTGTGTGTCTGTGTGGAGAGGGGGGGGGGTGGGGGAATGATTATATGTGTGGCTTTGATTGTGTGTGCGTGCGTGCGTGCGTGCGTGCGTGCGTGGCGTGCGTGCGTGCGTGCGTGCGTGTGTGTGTGTGTGTGCACGCGCGCGTCCATGTGGGGACGCGCGGCGGTCGGGTCTCTGACTTGAATGGGTGGCCCTGCGGCCATGTTGCTTTAACCTTTGAAAGCTGGAAAGAGCAAAGTTTCATGGCTTCGGGCGCAGGAGAGGAGAACTTGCTAATGGGTGATACAGACCGGTATCGGACGGAGAGCATACTGGTGCATGAGTTTGCACATGCAGTCATGAACATCGGCATGAGTGAGAAACAGCGGGACATGGTGAAAGAAGCGTTCCGCAAGGCACAAGAAGAAAACCTGTACAGCGCGGATATATACATGATGGCTAATGCAGATGAGTACTGGGCTGAAGGCTCTCAGTCTTGGTTTGACGCAACTGTTCGCACAGGTGACTGGTTCAAATCCCTGCCTACTCTATTCCCAACCCGCCAGTACCCCTTCCTCATCTTTTCTCCAGTCCAAACCAGGAGAGCGGTAAAGGCGCTTTCTTCTTTTTCTTTTTCTTTTTCTTTTTCTTTTTCCTTTTCGTTTTCATTTTCTTTTCTTTTTCTTCTTCTTCTTCTTCTTTAATATGATGGAGTTGGAGGTGGAAGTCTGCCTCTGAGTCATGGTGGCTCGTTCACCCATGACTTTGTGGAACAATTCTGCATCGCCCCATGGTTTGCAACGATTGAGCTTTGAGTCTGTAGCAAGTTGGTGCGTGATTGGGGATCTTGCAAGGGTGGCTCTTGGAGGCTTGCCTGTACAGGACTTGCTCATTGAGCCATGACTGCACAACAATTGCTCATTGAGCCATGGCTGTACAAGAAGTGCTCTGAGCCATGACTGTACAACAATTGCTTATTGAGCCTTGACTTTGAAGTTAGTGGTTCAGACCAATACGCGGTGACTCAGAAATAGTTCATTAGCTCCTTCAAACATTTCTCTCCCCAAATCATTGTTGCTTATCGAGCCGTGACTGCGCAGTTATCATTGCTCATTCAGCCATAACTGTCGGAGTGAACTGGTGCTCATGGAGCACTGTTTTTGATGGGTTGGTGCTCAGTAGCCTAGTGGCTTTTAACGCTTTTATAAGGCGCCCTGTGCCTTCGAGTGCAATGCCCGTGGTATTCCTCTGTCTCCGATTGTTTGGTGCAAGCCTGCCAACCGAAGGGCAGGGTCCCACTATCTTCTCGGTCCACAAACGCACCTGAATCTTGCCAGTGAGGCACCTGGTTCTTCCCAGTGAGGCACCTGAATCTTGCCAGTGAGGCACCTGGATCTTCCCAGTGAGGCACCTGGTTCTTGCCAGTGAGGCACCTGGATCTTCCCAGTGAGGCACCTGGATCTTCCCAGTGAGGCACCTGAATCTTGCCAGTGAGGCACCTGGATCTTCCCAGTGACACACCTGGATCTTCCCAGTGACACACCTGGATCTTCCCAGTGAGGCACCTGGATCTTCCCAGTGAGGCACCTGGATCTTGCCAGTGACCTGCCCAGTGAGCTGGGGGTGCGGGGATGGTGCCCAGATGTGAACGATGGGGTGAACACGAGGGAGAAGCTGCAGCAGCATGATCCCCGATTGGCCGCCATTTTGCAGGAAGTCTTCGGGAATGGTAGGTGGAGGTACCCACAAACGGCCCCAGCGCCGTTCCAAGGCCACCAGCCCAGCCGGTAATGGTCCCTCCCCTCCTGCTGCTTGCTGGCTGGCCTTAAGAGTCCAGCCATTGGCAGTGACTTCCCCGCTCCCCCCACAATTTTTTGATGCCTGTCACTCTGTACACCTACCCCTCTGTTTGGCTTTATGCATCCACCCTCGTCACAAACTTGCGCCTGTCTGTGGGGCGAGTGTGTGTGAATGTGTGTTGCGTGCGCGCGTGCTGTGTGAAGCAGGGATGCGAGGAAGAAAAAGGGAGGGTGAGAGCAGATAGCGAGTGAGGGGGTGCGCGTTGGTGGGGGGGGGGGGTAGGGAGAGAGATGGGGGGAGGGGAGAAGGGGGGAGGAAAGGGGGAGAGAGAGAGAGAGAGAGGAGAGAGAGGAGAGGAGAAGAGAGAGAGAGAGGAGAGGGAGAGAGAGAGAGAGGAGAGAGGAGAGGAGGAGAGGGGGGGGAGGGGGGGGGGGGGGGGGGGGGGGGGGGGGGAGAGAGAGAGAGGAGAGAGGAGGGGGGGGGGGGGGGGGGGGGGGGGGGGGGGGGGGGGGGGGGGGGGGGGGGGGGGGGGGGGGGGGGGGGAGAGAGGGAGAGGTGAAAGACCCATATCACGCACACCCGTCGAAAGCACAAGCACAGTGAGTATACAGTGGGAAGGGGAGGGATACATGCCACCACACCGAGGTTTTACCCAGGGCTTGCAGACGACATTAGGAGACATCCTGCCAGAGCCAAGAGGGACCGTTTCACGATAACGTACACCTAAAGGACATATACCAAAGTAGGACGTGTATGGCAACCTCCGATGTCAAGAATGGGTGTTGGTAAGAGAGAGGGGGAGGGTGAGGGGGGGGGGGAACAGAGCGGTGGTGGAGGAAGGGGGGTGAAGAGGGGCAGGCACTCTGATAGACTGCAGGCAGACTAATTGGTGCAATTCGAGGCGAGCAGGCAAAGAGAAAGGAGGGAGAGGTGGAAAGGGGAGGCCTCTAATGGGGAAGAGCCAGGCAACGGGGTCGCTACTGTAGCATGTTGAGCTTCTGCTTGCCTTTCCGATTCATCTACGCCCATGGCTGCACTGGTGGGCTCCTTCCACTGACCTCCTCCCGGAATCCGTTTCCCATTCCTTGTCTTTTTACAGAGCCTTCTCCTTCCTCCCTCCTCTCTCGATCTGTGTGTGTGTGTGTGTGTGTGTGTGTGTGTGTGTGTGTGTGTTGTGTGTGTGTGTGTGTGTGTGTGTGTGTGTGAGAGAGAGAGAGAGAGAGAGAGAAGAGAGAGAGAGAGGAGAGAGAGAAGAGAGAGAGGAGAGAGAGAGAGAGAGAAGAGAGAGAGAGGAGAGAGAGAGAGAGAAGAAAGAAGAGAGAGAGAAGAGAGAGAAGAGAGAGAGAAAAAGAGAGAAGAAAAAGAGAGAGAGAGAGAGAGGAGAGAGAGAGAGAGAGAGGAGGAGGAGTGAGTGAGTGAGTGTGTAGGGGTGTTGGTCTCTGCCTGTATGTGCTAAGCGCGAGGTAAGAAAGGTGTTTTGGGGGGGCAGACACGGGAGAAAGGGAGGAGGAGTGCGAGTGGGGGGGGGGAGACACAGAGGAGGAGGAGAGAGAGAGAGGGGGGGGGGGAGA
Organism: Botryococcus braunii; assembly: GCA_002005505.1. Lineage (NCBI taxonomy): Eukaryota > Viridiplantae > Chlorophyta > Trebouxiophyceae > Botryococcus > Botryococcus braunii. The sequence goes on along the minus strand of KV908488.1, from coordinate 67,712 downwards.
CAGTGTATCTGTGGGAAGAGGGAAAGCCTCAGAAAGAGGCTGGTTGGGGGTTGGTTCTCTGGACCTAAGTGGTTCTGAGGTCAGCATACCTAATTTTGTGCGATTAAGCCTGTTTGTTTCGAAATGCATGGCTTGTCTGCGGGGAGGGGACTTCCTGCCTGCAATTGCAGGTATTTAAATCAAGGATGATGCAAGGCAACCCTCGCGTGCCCAACACTTTTAAGTCACATACAGGCGAACATGCACAAACGCCTACGGGCGGGGAGCCGCATGCACAGGTTGCGACACAGAGGTGCAAATCAGTGCAAGTTTTGAGCTTAAGGATTTCCCTTTCATCACCCGAGACTGCGCTTACAACAAATTGTTGGGCGGGACAGAGCAAAGGCCAGAGCAGTCAGGGGCAGGGGCACTGAAAAGGCGGTGGAAGGGCGGCACGGGCTCCGACAGTGAATTGGAAGTTCGCCTTCGTCGGGGCCCCAGCAAGGGTCTTCTCGCTGGACCTGCCTCCGCTCTGCTCTCCTAAGTGCCGCTTGCAACGGACCCCCGGGGGGGGGGGGGGGGCAGCTGTCTCTTTTGCTTAAGGCCCCTCCTCTTCGCATTTTGTTTTAGAGATTTCTGGCACCTGTTTGTTGCGGTTGCCATTGCCCCCACCGTCATCCGGCACGCGTGCATGTGTGTGTGTGTGTGTGGGGGGGGGGGGGGCGGCCGCTAAGCGCGGATCTCAATAAGTCTGTCACGAGCTACGGGGTCATAGTTGAGAATCATTTCTGAGGGCCAAGTATGACTCATACTTCAAGGTCATGCTTTTAGTGCAAGCTGATGTGGGCCACGAACTAGCTGCAAGGGAGGTCTATATGCTGGAGTTGACCTTAGGGCGTACGAGAGGCTCAGTCCACTCCTGGAATTTGCACAATAGCTGCTGTTGTAGACTGGCTTATGACTTGCCCAGTGGGTATGACAAAGAAAGGGCTTGAACTCCTAGTCTCAGGGGCTTGCTTCTGCTACCGCTTGGTCACTTTAACCCAAGCTATAAGATCATCACGATATGCTCAGGCAATTGCTGTAGGCGGAACCCACCTTTTCACTATCAAAATAAAAACGCACAATGCAAACCGAATAATGGACTGTGTGACGCATCAAGCGGCACAAGCAATATTTGAGATAATAAGGAGTCAGGCTTGATAACAGGGGGGATCATGGAGCGATGCTGAACGCATGGGCGCTAAGCACAAAAGGCCAACAATCACCCTGTGGGTAAACAAGAAACAGGGCAGACAGACCTTTTCCTGTTTGTTGATGCGATCCCCTTCACAGCAAGTTACACCACTTAAAATGAAACCAACTGTCCAGCAACGCACAATGGTCACAATGCTAGAAATACCTCAAACTTGACCAGGCATTACGACCTCCACGACCTCACTTGCCACTGAAAAATTCGTACATATGCAATATGACTAAAGTCACCGCGAAATGAACATCTACTCAAAACTTTCTGCAACACGAATCGTTCTACCCCATGTCCGGCGGCCAACCTTGAGCTCGGATGATGTCTTGGTCAACATCTACCCAATAGGTAAAGGCTGTCAAACCCCCTCAGGCTTTGGGTCCTTGTCACCGGGATACCAGCCAGTACAGAACAGTCCTGCATTTACGCTGCTCACTCTGCCTCTACTGCAATAACCCTATTGCAACAAACAAGGAGTTAAAGGGCGGCCAAAACAAGGCCGTTTCTTATCCCCGATATGTTGCTTGCGCTGTAGCATGTAAGATCCTAAACCTGAAATTTACTCTTCAGCACATTCCTCACCACAGGCCTGAGAGGGACAAGCGGGCAATCTCAGTATCTCTATGGCTGTCAATCCCAGTGATGAATGAAAATATTCTCAGCCAGCTTCCATTACTGCAAGTCTCCAAAAGCTACACACGCAGAAAGCCAGACTGACAGGCAGACATGGTTCTCCTCAGACACACTCTGTCGACGACGCTAACATAATCGTTTGTCAACAAGGGGTATTTCGTGCTCTGCATGCATTTGAATAATCCAAATTCATCCAAGAAATCTTCATTTGAGGTACACTACTGTGGTTTCAATCCCCATGTAACGCATGTAAATGCCCCCACATTAGCAAGAATACACCGACTACACTGCCAGTTGGGCCATGACTGGGGACCATTCGGCTAGCATTCTTGAATACCCGGGGGATGGCAGTCAATCTGCAATTTATTGTTGGCAGGACCCTTCTCAAGGGTTTTGCTCCCACCAACTCTTTTCGCAACCTGCAACTGGCAATGACTTAAGTCTTCATTTGAGTATACCGGACTTGAAGACTGACTCAATCAGCAGAAAACGCACACAATCCAACCCAGCACAGTCTGCCAGGGAGTAAAACTTCTTGCCTGCCGCCTGGAAAGTGACAACTGTCACTTGTCACTTTCCAGTGACAATATCACATGCACAAAAGGAACCCGGCTCCAAATAGTTTTTAAAAAAAGCTTAGCACCCTGTCCAACAGATCACCTCTGCCAACTTCTACAATTGGCGGGCCCCTCCTTCATACGGGTGACAGGGCCCTCTAAAACTTCGATAATCTGCAACTAGCAGGATGACAGCAGAAAGGGCTGGAATGGGCAACTCAGCCGTTCTCTTCAACTGAAGGACAGCCTCAACCACCTCTGGCAATCCGGCTGGAGATGGGTGCAACGATGGTCAAGCAATGCCCCCTCCGGGAATAACAACAATATTGCCATCCAGAGTCAAAATAAAAGCACATTGCTGCACCAAGGTGAGAACGGGGGATGGAGATGCAGTTGAGATAGGAAAAATTAGCGCCGTCAACTAGCCATGAGTAAGTCGACTGTCAGCAAAACCCTGGTTTTATGCACCAGGTGGAAAGAGCGGACCACCATGGCAGGAAATAGCACATGAGGGGCGAGCCAGTGATTAGCACCATCCGGAGCCGTACTAACCTGTGATGGCCTGCTATTGGACTCCCCGGCTTGTCGTGGGACCCTTGGTCACAAGAGCTCTTAAAACTTGTGCAACAACGTGCAGAGTACAGATGTAATATACAGGAATCCCATGGGACTTCCCATTGGAGGCAAATGCGTATGGCATAGGGACGGTAAATGTGCCTGATGTCAACTGCTCAAACACACCTCTTAGGAGACAACCACGCTGCTACATGGACCACATCATTCATATTCATCTTACCCAGACAGAGTTTGTTCAGAAAATATTTGACACGCCAAAACAGGAGCTCGAGTTCACTTAATCACACAAGGTTTTGTCTCCCCTCACGATGAGACAAGGGTCCATAGAACGTTTTACCAGGCAAGGATGAAGCCGTTGCAACCGGTGCCTCGCGCAACTTATGACCCACAAAGATTCACACCACAGCAGCCGTACCCACGGCACAATTGTCACTCTCAGGCAACCCGTGCCAATAGGTGAACTGTGTGGCTGCGATGCATTCACTCATGGAGTAGCGCAGATCAAGCACTAGCATCCGAATTCATGTAGTCGGCAATGAGGTCACGCATCCGCATCCACCTCGACTGGATAATTTGTGCGCCAGTAGTTGAAGCTGGAGAATTCGTCTTCCACTCGACCGCTGCCTTCTTCTGCAAAATAGACACCTTTTAGATACAAGAACCTGAACAAGTCAATAAGGCTGCTTTCTTTGGATACTGATTCCCCTTTGCGGGCCAGGCAACATGCCTACAGAAGGACAACCTGAAGCTTGGTTAGGGTTGTGTACTGTCCTCGGTTAAAATGTCAATTTTATCTTCAGAAGAGCAAAGCACTGTCAGGTTGAGGAGAGCCAGAAGTATTGGATATGCATGCCGCTCTTAAATCGTGTTAAATTCAACGCTTTCGGCCCCCTTCGGAACGACAACAGAGGGACAACGAGAGCTTTAGTGCGACAATCGCGTCTTACCACTAGTGCAATTTATTGGCTGTCCATAACCAATACTGCAGGGAGATCAATCCCTAAAAGACCACAGCAGGCCCATACTCTGCAATATTTGCTGCAATGCTTTCCCTTCCGTATAATGGAGGCACGTGGGACATGGGAAGTCTGGGACTGGAAATTATGGGGTTTCTCAACTTTGAAAGGGAGGCCCATGAAACGTTTCAGGCCTAAGTTTGCGACTGTATTAGCTTTTGAGAACTGCTTCTGCCCAATAGGGCCCACTCTCTGTCTTCTGACATATTTTTAAAGGACTTGTACATCCTTGATGGACATGCTCTCTAGGCCTCCATGGTTTCCCGCTGACGGCAAACCTCCACTTCTGCCACACCAGAGATAGCCCCAGAGATAGTAGAACCATCCCATGACACCTGATGAGCTCACTAGACTTTGAGTGTTTTCAGGTGGACGTGCAAGCGTTTTATGAACTGCACTGCCTTCAGAGATGGATGGTGTACCAGCATGGATGCTGCTGGTAGAAAGGACTGTCCAAACACAGCAATTTTTTGTCAAGCAACAAATGAGTACCTGGCACATGGTACGGATACAACCCCATATAAAGGTCTCTAAAGCGCAAGATTACTTGACATGACAAGGCAAGATGCCTTGCTCTTAAAACGCCTAGAAAACAATCCTGCACAACACTGATAGCCCACATCCGCCACCCTGGTAGTGAGATGAAGGCTTTTACTGCAACAACCCTGAAATGTACATACTTTTGACCACCTCAAGGGGACAAAGTGCATGTTCTGACCCGTGCTTCACCAAGCAACAACTTTGGGCCACCCAACATGCCCGACTCAATTCAACTCAACAAAGTTTTAAATCCCAATGCATTACACAAGGGGGAGTCTCACCATTGCCACCCCCCCCCCACCCGCCCCTCCCCCAAAAAAGGGCGGGGAGAAATCTCCATTCATCCCAATCTTGTGTAAGCTGGGCAATCAGTGGGCAGCCAGTGTTTTGTGTGGTCAAGGTCAAACAATCATGGCAATGGGTCTTTTTCCAAGCCATGCATATCCCACATGAACAAAGGCACTTCAGAGGGGAAACCAGCCTTTGACCTTTAGGGTCATGGGCCTCACCATTAGTCTTTTCAGGTATTGCTTCGGAAGTATGCACGGACTCAGACTCAACGGACAACTTCATGAAGTGTCCAACGAGTGTCTCCTCCACCTCAGACTCAGCCTTGGTTACGCACAAATCTTCAGACAAGGCAGCTGCAGCTGTCGCGCACGCATCATCTTCTGCAAACCTCCCATGTTCTTAAGTACCCTCCCGGCTGAAGCTGACAGCATTTGAAGAGTGCGATGGTTGTCAGAAACAGCATTTGAACAAGTACACAACAAAGCGCAGGCCCTAGCCCTGTGCCAAGCTCACTTCCAAGGCACAAGTGCCTTCCTTTTGAGGCCCGCAGAAGCACAAATGCTGTACCAACTTCCACTAAACTCCTCTCAGGTTTGCCAGAGGACCAAATGTTACTGTAGCAAATAACTGGAGTATTCAAACTACACACTTATTATATGCAAGCTCTGTCACAATCTTTTTCAAGCAAACCACCAAAAGAATGATACACAAGAAGCTCAACAAAGCTACCAGGCTTGTTCTCTTCAGAACTTCGTTGTGGCCCAAGCTCTTGAACACTGCAAGAAGCACCTTTCCCAGAGAAGCACCCTTGCAAAATAACAACCCAAGAATCTCTGTGGCCATGGAAAGCTTCCCCAAAGAAAGAGGGGCCAGCGAAGTTGGCAGAGAGGAGGGCAACCCACAAGGAACACACCACAAAACCACAATGAAAGTCCTTGACGTAGGCACTCGTTGGTGGAAAACCCAAAGAAGAGCTGGGCTTGTCTACATCACCAGTATATAGCAGAAGCAACAAGACAGGAAATGAAACCTTACCTCCATCAGAAACGGGTTCCTCATCGGGTTCCTGCATTTCTACAGGATGGCTGACGACCTCACCATTTGGCACAACAGTATTCTCTGTACGCACAACCGAATCATCATCCAGTTCCCCTTGTCCGTCTGCAGATACTGACACATGATCAATACTAGGTTCAAGCTATCCAAAGACCAGGCTCACGATATCAGAGATCTCCATGTCCACAGGGGAAAGAGTGCTTTTGGGGGGGAAGGGGGCACTGAAAGGCGACAAGCAATAAGGAACGACACAAATAAACCAATCTACCATATGAATGAGGCAAGCTGCTCTAGCGGACACTTGGTGCATGGATCAGAATAAGATAAGTGTGTTTTTAAAGTTTTGGAAAACACTCCTACAAATAGATAAAGGATTGTCCTTTGTTGGCCAGAGCCCAGGCACAGGCACATATTTGGTGACGATCAGACAAATGAAGTGTCAGACCTTTAATAAGTGATTCCCATGTGTTGGGCGGGCTTCGACTTGCACCATCCTCCTGTGCTGACCTCATGCCGGGCTCCCCTTGACCTAGCACCACCAAACAATCCACATTGTCTCCAACATATTTAGACTACCAATCTGCACTTCCAAATGCCGAAGCCAGTATTCACGTATCGCCCCAGCCAATAGTCCACATGTCCTAATCAAGCTTGACACCGTCAGTCAGCTATCCCAGACATGCCCACTCTGCTGCAGCTCTCAGGATGTGGCGACAAGGTCCCGCAATTACCACAGCCCTATACTTTTAGCTGACAATCCCTGCGAATAACTTGGTTTCCCTAGGAAAATCCCGGCTGATGGTTTGACACCCACAAATCCCACAGCCCGACAGCAACAAAGCCAGACAATGTGCACACCTCACACCTAGGTGCAAAGGGCACTTCACAGGTCAGGGTCCCAATTCCATGACTATGTGAGTAGAGGATCATTGCTCTATAATTTGAGTGACCAGGTCACACAGTAAAGAGTGCAACAGCCAGCAAGAGTCAAGCCTCAGTCATACCTTCACCAGAATGAGAAGCTGCAAGAACAAAAGGAGATGCAGCCCAGGGGTCAATGACACTTGATCCATATTGAGACCCCGTAGACGACGACGGTTCAGGAAAAGAAGGATTCCAAGACATGGGAGTAGACTCCCCAACCTGCATGTTACCAGATTTTTTTTACTCCTCATGAAGCTCCTCATGCAACACATATCAGCGGTACAGATTGCACTGATAAATATGCTTGTTAAATTTCAGCTCCTCAGTAAGCACCGTCATACAGCAACCTTTTCTGACGGAAAAGCACGGGCCTTAACATATTCTGTCCTTCCCCTTCTCTTCAAATTGAGACCTTCTATACATTGCTCTACCCTCTTTGGGCAGCAAGCAAGCATTAAAAAGCCAAAATCTCAGCCCAGACTGCACAACACAAATGCCCATCTGCTACCCCAATTTCCTCAAATTGACCCCCAAGATTCATTGCAGGAAGTCCTTGTTCACAACTGGAAGGGCAATCTCAAATGCAGCTGGCCTATGTCGCTGTTGGCATGCTTGTTACTTCCTATGTAAGAATAAAAACAACCGAGGATGACCCTCAGAGAAAGCATACCTGGGGGAACGCATTCCACTCCATCTCTGCCAAAGACTTTTCACCACTTGTCTCCTCATCCTCATCGTCATGGAGATTTCCATAATAGTTCTGAACGCCCGAATCTTCTTGCCGTCCCTTATCATCATCGAGCTGCATAAGCGTCCAAAATGTGTCTGAGAGTTCCCCACTTTGTAAATGACAGGATGAGCGGATTGCTAGTTCTGATCGTGTGACACAAAACCTGTCTGAGAGTTCACCATCACAGCATCACAAATTCTATGACAAGTCCCTCCTTTCTGTAAAAGGAAACAGTGAAGCTGATTGGGGGCAAAAGCAAGTCATGGCCCATTGCAACATTAAGCGCATGAATCAAGGTGCTGGGATCTCCTCTTACGTATCGTCAAACCCCATCTCTAGATTGTGTCTAAGCAGGGGCACTGCAGGAGTATTGCACTTCGACCTATGAGAGGAAGACACTACCTCTCCCTCTTCATCATCATACCGCGGTCGACCAGGGGATTCATAAACTGAAAGTGATGCGATGTTCAGTTCATCGGAACTGAACATATGCTCGTCACTGTCACTGTCCACGCCACCCCGACCAACAGCATTTGGCCGGCCACAGCCCCAGCCACTGACGTTCTCCAACTGCAACACACCAGTCCCGAGCAGCCCTTGAGTTTGCTGCCCTTCTCGAACGCGAGCATTACCTGAATATAGTAGTTAGCCAATTGAGTCCATGCCTCTGAGTGTCTTCACAACAAAGGAGCCCAGGGTAACTACCGTCCTCTAACCCATGGCCTCCCTGGACAATAGGAAGCAGACCACCCCAGAAGCAAATACATTTTAAATTACACACAGCAGGATTTCCAACAACCCTTGATCCTTCCAGCCTCCTCTCCACATTTAGGAACAAGCTAGGACAAAGCACAAACAAAGGTCACGTAAGATATGCCATCTTGTCACAGTAACTCATCATTTGAAGGGCAACAGCCATTCTGCAATTTGGTGGGGGAATGTCCATGTTCAAGCCTGTATCCATAGAGAAAACCTTTTGGTCCATGCAGAAACCACATTCAATGCTAAACTAATGGGGGTAAGACAATGCTGAGGTCCCCACACGTTTTAAGCAACTGCAGCGCAATGTGCTTCCCATCTCATGATAGTCACTCTCTCTATGGGGAGCGAGGGAAAAATGCTAGGGAAAACCCCGCGCCCCCCCCTTGGGGAAGATGCGACATGCGAGTGGATGCCTGGACACACCTCCCCCCCCCCCAAACCTCTCCTTCTCCCCCCCCCCCCACCACACACACACACACACACACACACACACACACACACACACACACACACACAGATGTACACAAACACGCACGCACGGACACACCCCTCCCCTCCCTCTCCCACCCCTCTCCTCTCCCTCTTGCGCTCTCCCCATTATCCCCCTCCTCCCTTCCCCCAGGATGGGTGTGGGAGGGTGAGTGAGAGGGGAGGGGGAGGGGGAGAGGGGGAAGAGGGAGAGAGACAGAAGGGGGTGGGGGAGAGGCACGGGAGGGGGGAGGAGAGAGGGGGGCAGGGAGGGACGGAAAGGCAGGGGGCCAAGAGAGGAGGGAGGCAGATAGGGAAGCAGAAAGGGGGGCGTGACGTTTGCATGTTTGTGTGCGTGCGCGAGAGAAGGGGGGAGGGGGGAGAGGGAGAGAGTTGGGGGGGGGGGGGGGACCCATGAGGGAACCCCCGTGGTGGGAAGGGAGGTGGGAAGGTGGGAAGGGAGGTGGGAGATCCCCGTGGTGGCGAGGAAGGTGGGAAGGGAGAGAGGAGATCTTGAACTGTTTGGGGACAAAGTTCCAGGTGCACACCTCATTTCGAGCCTTCAGCCGCTCCTCTGCATACGTAAGCCACTCTGGAGAATCAGCCAGAAATCTGGCAACCAGCTCCCTTTTCAGAGCTACATTTTGCAATTTGTTGGCAACCTGAGTTAAATGTCCCAGATAACCAGCCCTTAACGGAGCTCGCTGGCCAGCCCGGTCATCTCCAGGATTTGGTAATGGTGTAACTTCAACAGGTGCTGTACACAACCAGTTGAGGAGGTTGCATTCAGTAAACAAGTATGTCACGAGGGCATCGCTGCCAGTGTCCAGGGCACCACCGAGGATTGAGGACACCTACAATGCATCACGCAAATTCAACTCAGCCCACCCCTGCATAGCAAACAAAATCATGAAGGCCCCGGGGGGAAGAGGGGACGGGGGAGTCTGCGTGTGGTCTGGCAGACTGAGCGCGCCCATCCTTGCACATAAGGACTGCACAATTGTTTCTGATGCATCCTCATGCAGTCATGCAAATGAAGTCCACAAACCCACCTTACATGCACATGAAAGGCAATATCTCCACCAGATATGCCTCAGTGTGGACTGAAGGGCTCTGGAGGCTTTCACATGACATGTTTCAAGCAGAAAATGTAACCTAGATTCTAAACATTGAAAACTTGGGGGCCCCACAGCAGAGTTCGGACAATGAATAAGAACCATCAGGACTGTCGTTTGTGCGGTGAAGCAAAACGCATAGAAGTTGCAGATATGCATCTTTAAGAGAACAAATGCAGGAGCTGGGGCTGAGAAGCATCACCTGTTTGTTACATATATAAAGGTGATCTGAGAAGGGAAAAGATAGTATGGTTGGCATGAGGAGAGATGAAATTAGGATCCTGGATAGGATTATGACGAGGTGCGGGTGCGTGCACCTGATGATGAAGTATGGAATTGAATGGATACTGGAGGACCAGGTGAAGCACTTGCTTCAAGATCTGTGAAGAAATGACTGCTTCCTCTGCTAAAGCACTGCTGGTCCGCAACAGGACAGCCAGCAAGGCAATAACTGTGAGTCGAGCAGAGCCCAGCGGCGGCTTCAGCAGGCCATATGGTGTTTCTTGCTGTGCCAAACACCCTCGCCAATTGACAACGATACCATCCCACAAACAAAAACTTAACACGCAGACCACATACATCTTCAGAACCGCCAGACCAAGCCAGTTGTCGACTGGTAATTTGGACCCCACAATTGTGTCCGCCAAGGTTAGGGGGACCCCGTTGGGTCTTTCAGATACCCAACTATAAACAAACACGTGTGAAGTGAAACTCCCAAGGGATGCAGCAACTCCTGAAAAAGAAGGAAGGCATCTGGTAAAAGATGCTTGCACCCTAACAAAATGCCCTCCTATGTGCAAAGAGGCACCCACATCAAGGACTGCGTAGTACAACCCCTCAAAATGTGAAAGAATGAGAGCTCACCCCTTGTGCAGCAGTTTCGTCTATCTGCAGCAACCCTAGCAGGCGAGGGGTATACGGAGCAATGCCTGAGACTGCTTCAGCCTCGAGCTGCAAATCCAACTCACTTGCTGTGACTTCCTCTGGCGACCCGGGCTGACCCCGCATCAGGGCCCCTTCCAACAATCTTCTTCGCTCCAAGAGAGCTATGCAGATGTTCAATGCCTGAGGGCACACATGCACACTTTAATGCTCACCAACTCATGACATCCTAATACCACAGACACATTGCTGAATATGTGCCGACTTCATGGTAGGTTTGCCCTTTACTATGTTACCTTGATACTCTCTTCCGATGCCCTAGATATGTATACCACCTCACCCTGTAACAGAATCAACCATGTGAGAGGAAAGACTAGGCCCTGCTGCCAGGGGAACTAGGGACACGCTCAACTTCCACCAAGACTCCATTCCTACTGACGTTCTGAAGTATACCCAGGCTGGGCAGGGCAAAGGAAGGAGATGGGAAGGGGCACAAACTACAGGAACTACAGGAGTGCATGCCTGCACCAGAGTGTTTCCCTGCGGTGCATCAAACGCCTTGTCCACAAGCGTTTTTAACAGCTCACGACTACCCAAGACACGGGTCAATGGAGAGGCCCGTGATCGGGCAATGGCAGCCAAAACTTCTGCAGCATTTTCTCGCGTATCCAGGCTGTTGTCAGCTTCCAACCTGCCCAGAGGCCATCATACATTACTAAAGAATCATATGTATCTCATTGCAAATCCTGTCATGCCAATAAAAAAAGCACAATGACCCCCAGCTTTTCAAATTCAAGTCTCGTTCTGGCCATAGGCAACTTATGCACCTACCAAAGAGTACCAAGGACAGGCCAAGCAGCAGGAGCACATCACAAATGCAGATCAACAACCAACATGTGCCTGTGTATTACCTACTTGTGTGTGTGTGTGTGTGTGTGTGTGTGTGTGTGTGTCGGTGTGCGCGTGTGTGTGTGTGTGAGAGGGACGGAGGGAGAGAGAGAGAGAGAGAGAGAGAGAGAGAGAGAGAGAGAGAGAGAGAGAGAGAGAGAGAGAGAGAGAGAGAGAGAGAGAGAGAGAGTGAGAGAGATGTGGAGAGGGGGAAAAAGCGTGCAAGAGGGGGAGAAAAGAGTAGGCGGCAAAGGGAGAGATGAATGGAGAAGGGGGGGAGGGAGGGAGGGGGGATAGATGGAAAGAACGAGGGGGGGGGGGCGAGAGGGAGGGAGAGAGGGCACCGGGAGGGGACGGGGTGAGGGAGGAAGACAGGGGCGAGGGAAAGGCAGAGGCAGAGAGGTAGACACACACCCAGACAGTCACACACACACACACCCCACACACACACACACACACACACACGCACGCACGCACGCACACACACACACACACACACACACAGAGAGAGAGAGAGAGAGAGAGAGAGAGAGAGAGAGAGAGAGAGAGAGAGAGAGAGAGAGAGAGAGAGAGAGAGAGAGAGAGAGAGAGAGAGAGAGAGAGAGAGAGAGAGAGAGAGAGAGAGAGAGAGCACGCCATGTCCTGGTCAAGATGTAAAGTCCAAGTATGCAGCATGTATACCCCCCCCCCTATTATGATGGTACATTTACTCGTCCTGCTTACGCTACCAAGTATCTTAGCCACCCGTACCCAACCATGATCTTAGTTAGCAAAGCAGTCACAGACAGGGTACAGGACGCCAACTCCTCTCATTGTGTTGCAGAGCAATGAGTACAGCTCCCTCTGCAAAAGACAACTGAAACCCGCTATGAAACCCTTGAGTTGTAGAGTAGCCAACCCTTGTCAGATTATGCGTTAACAATTCACATTTTCGAGCATTCAGTTTAGAGAACACACTCCATCAACAGCTTGCCAAATGGGACTAACTTGGTTAGAAGAAGGTGCATGATGTCTGTCTGTGCCAGCCAGCTCAGTGAGGAGCCAGGCAGAAAAGTGGCAGTCTGCTCATCTGCCCCAACAACACGGACTAGCGTCTCTGCCATGCTGGTGGTATCCAGATGCTGAGCCAAGTAGTGCAACACCTCAACGTGCGTCTGCAACCAGAAATGCCACCACTGAGGAAATGTAGAACTAAATGCCATGCATGCAGAACAGCAGAAACTTATGCGTGTTTACTGTGAGCGCTAGAGTCACTTTAGTCTTCGAGAAGCCAAACACAGATATCAGGCATTCTCAACTACACAAGCTTCAGTGAAGGGGGGGGGGGGGGGGAAAGAAAAGAAAAAAAAACTCTGCTGGAGTCCTTGGCCCTCTCAACATGCGGGAGAGGGCCCACCCCTGGGAAGAGTCGGGGAGGACTTCATTAGACAATCACCAACCCACACATCAGAGTTACACAAGTGGTCAAAAATCATTGCGTTCTACAGTGCCCACTTTGAAGCAGCCAGGCAATAATAGAGATTAGAAAGGACTTGACCACACCTCCAGCCAGGCCAGAAGTTCCTTGCCTCGTCGCATCAGCAAAGAACCAACAACACGAGCGAAGTAGCCTGCCAACAAAGAATCGGCAGGCTGCGTTGACTCAGCAATCGCAAACAGCTGAACCAGCAAATTTGAGTTGTTACATAAGGTGTCCATGACAGAGTCCACCTGTCAAAACGACCACAAGTAAGCCTTCAACCCCCCTTTTGATAATCATTGTCTTTGGCATCCCGCCACATGCTGGGGGCAGAAACCCAAAATGGAGGTGATAAATTGACGACAAGAACACTAAAATAATGAGAGGTATACTATACAGATACCTACTAGTCACAGTAGTGTTCAATCACAAGTGAAGATTCCAAAGCTTCTGCATGAACTCTGAATTATATAGCATGACCTCATGTGTCACCAATGTCAGTTGCCGATAAGTAATCAGTGCAAGGACTTTAAGATCCTCACATGCAAGAAAGAAGTAAACATCCCCAGCAAAACCTAAATTTGTGGTATATGCACCACAGGATATCACTCAACCACTAGGGCCACAATGAGCCGAACACACGTGCTCAACCCCGGTCATCCCATGTACGAATGTACCGAGAAGTACACACCTCGCAACACAAAACCTCACAGGCAGAATATGGAAACTTGTAGCGTCGCTTCGCATCGCAAATAGGCGGAGCAGGACCCGTAAGGAATGTAAGAAGCTTTTCGATGGTATCAGGTCTTTTCATAAAATCAATAAGCCGTGTGTTGAGCGACTTCGTCTCCTGCACAACGCCCCAGACCTATTAGCCAAGCTTGGAAAACAAGGGCGGTTTCAGGATGACGTTTTGAGCAGAAGTGCTCAATCCTGATCACAGCGAAAAAAGTTGACACCCTTGAATAGTAACATGTTCAACTTCCGAAATTTCATCCCGAACCTTTTTCCCTGAAGAACCTTAGACAACCTTGACTGACAAAGCTTCTGACATGCCTCAGCCTATGATGTACAATTGCAACCTCACTTCAGTTGGCTATCACACTTTTCTCTGCAAAACAACCTCACGAAGTTCGGACAGTTTTGCAGTTGAACAAACTGGAGCTCCTGCCTCCAGGAGCTACCCACCTGTATAAGATCATCTTCTTCCAACAGCTCCTCGAGCGTGAATGAGCCCACACCCTTGTCAAGAATGGCTTCAACTGCTGAAGTGTGGGTTATGCTGGCTACTCGCCAGAACATTGGAGGACCTCAGATACTAAGACTGACAAATCCTCAACTTGGAGTTCTGCCCGTAAAGAAATAAGACATACACAGTCTCGTCCCTCATCAACTCCCTGCAACACCAAAACGTTGAATTGGATAACACACGAGAAAAATAGCAATGTGCAATGATACTATCTATGTTTATTGAGCACATACTCAAAGGATTCCTTTCTACCGTTGGAGCTGATCACAAAGAGTTCTGAAATGCTTCAGAAGGTCGCAAAAATAGTCCTACACCCGATAGCAGACCTAGTCCCGACTCTTTAAAGTGCGAAGCCGCTTGATCTGCCACGCTATTCTCGAGAAAGCCAAGGCAAAATAAGCCGTTGAGTTCGCTCGCCGCCTCCATAACTCAGCACTAACTTAAATTGTATTTCTAACACACATTCTGTGCGAAGTATCGCGTAGTAAGGAGACATAAAAGAGAGCTGCCCTGCTGAACTAACAGGAAAACTGGCAGACCTGATTTTAACACGGATCCTGCTGTGCAGCTCTTGTACTCAAAACTCTCCTTCTAAAATAAAAGCAGAAATAAAGCTGAATTCCGTTGAGGCTGCAGAATGCCGTTCGGCTTAGATAACAACAGCCTAAGGAAAGGGGCATCCATATCAAGAGAAATACCCTTGCCCTTGTAGTTGCTCCACTATCCCCACAACAGGCTCAAAATTTTGTCACATTGCGTTTCAAATAGTCCTAATGCGCGAAATGCCTTGCTGACCCTCTCAGTGGGTTTGCTCAATACAACCAAAGCACTTAAAGTTGCC
>KV908488.1:37500-47500 GCA_002005505.1 Botryococcus braunii | reverse complement strand
CGGCTTCTGTTTTGGATGCACTGGGTCTTACTTCCACCTTTAAGTGCACACCCCACTGCAGTTCCAATACAGGCTTGCCCTTGTTTCGTTGCCTGGTTCAGACTGGTTGTCTTAGTGTGAAGAAGAAACCCCTGCCCGCAACCTCTTTTGACTCTTTTGTTCAGCTTAAGAGTAGACACATAGTGGATGGTCTTGACCTTTCTTCTACTTGCATTGAATTTGAGGGAATTCTTTCTGGTAGACCTGTTAGGATTTTGTTGGACAGTGGGGCCTCTGCAAATTTTATTGATGATAAACTTGTGCAGGAGCTTGCCCTTCCCACTGTTCCTTTAAGTTCACATGTTACTGTAAGAGTGGCTGATGGTAGGACTTCTGTAGTAGGACATAGTGTATCAACTGACCTGACCGTGGGATCTTTGGGTTTTGGAGTCAAATGCCTTCCCACTGAGTTGACCTACTATGATCTTGTCTTAGGCAAACCTTGGTTAACTGTCTTCAATCCCAATGTGAATTGGAAATTGAATGCTGTTTATTTGGTTCATGCTAATAAAACATATGTACTTCTGGGCTGTCAGAGGTCAGGCATACCTGGGTATGTGATCTCCTCCATGGAAGTGGAAGAGATGGTTAAGTTGGGTGAATTAGTGTACATTATTCAATTGAATGCAGTGACTGACAATGTTTCAGATACTAATGCATATGATGTGCCAGAGTTGGAGCAGCTTTTGCAGGAATTTAAGGATGTACTGTCTGGACTTCCTGAAGGCCTTCCTCCTTCTCGTGCTGGTGATCATCATATCAGATTGGAGCCGGACGCAACTCCTCCAGCCTCCCGCATTTACCCACTGTCTGGAGCTCAGCTTGCTGAGCTACGTGCACAGTTGCAGGAGCTCCTTGAGAGGGGATTCATCCGCCCATCAACCTCTCCATTTGGTGCACCCATTCTATTTGTTCCCAAAAAGGATGGTGGCTGGCGTTTATGCATTGATTACAGAGCCTTAAATCGGATTACTGTTAGGAATCAACACCCACTGCCTAGAATTGATGAGATGTTTGAGCAATTACATGGAAGTTGTGTGTTTTCTAAGCTTGACCTTGCCTCTGGCTACCACCAGATTCGTATGCATGAGGACAGCATAGAGAAGACTGCTTTTAAAACCCGTTATGGTCATTATGAGTTCACTGTTATGCCTTTTGGGTTGACTAATGCTCCTGCCACTTTTCAATCTGTTATGAATTCTATCCTGGCTCCCTTTCTTGATAGATTTGTGTTGGTTTACCTAGATGATATCCTCATATATTCTAAATCTGTTGCAGAACATATGGAGCATTTAAGAATTGTCTTGTCAGTGCTCAGGGAACATCGCTTTTATTGTAAAAGGTCTAAGTGTGACTTTGTTGCCAAGCAGGTGGAATACTTGGGACACCTGTTGACTCCTCATGGAATTATGGTGGATCCAAGGAAGGTTGCAGCCATCCAAGATTGGCCCACTCCCCTGAATGTGTCACAGTTGAGAGGGTTTCTAGCTTGACACAGTATTATGACACTTTCATGGATCATTTTGCAGATGTTGCTTATCCTCTTACTGAGTTGCACAAAAAGAATGTGCCTTGGACTTGGGAGGGACCTCAAATCCAAGCCTTTTTTGCATTGAAGGATCTTGTCTCTACTCCTCCTTGTTTATTAATGCCTGATTTAGATAAACCTTTTGTTGTGCATGTAGATGCCTCGGGCTTTGCTGTGGGTGCTGTTTTGCAGCAGGATCAAGGCCTGGGACTGCAGCCCGTCGCCTTCGAGTCCAGGAAACTCCAGCCCCCTGAGAGGAAATTAGCCCCTTATGACAGAGAATTATTGGCTCTTGTTCATGCTTTGCTTAAATGGAAACATTTGCTGCTGGGTGCTAAGTTTACTGTACATACTGACCAGCAAGCACTTAAATATTTGTTGACTGCTCCTGTTAGGACTAGTAGACAGGAAAGGTGGCTCACTGAGATCATGAGATTCATGCCTGATATTAAGTATGTTAAGGGCACTGATAATGTGGTTGCAGATGCTTTGTCTAGGCGTGTTGACCTTGCAGTGATGCATGTCTCCTCTGTTTCTGTTTCTTCTCTCCTACAAGAGATTGCCTTGCTTTGTGCTTCTGACCCCACAGTGATTAAACTTGTGGATGAAGGTGTTTTGGTATTGAGAGACTCTGTACCTTATTCTGTGCAGTCAGGGAAGGTGTATGTACCTGATGCATTGAGAGAGGAGGTGCTGAGAGAGTGTCATGCCACACCCTTTTCTGGACATCTTGGTATTAACAAGATGTATGAGCTAGTGTACAGGGCGTTTTGGTGGCCACGTCTCAGCTCATCAGTCAGGGACTTTTGCAGGTCTTGTGATACCTGCCAGCGCACTAAAGGGACTGGAGCCGTACCTTATGGCTTGCTTCAGCCACTGCCCATTCCAGATGGACCTTGGCAGAGCGTTTCCCTTGATTTAGTGACTGATTTACCTGTCTGCTGTGGGTTTGATTCTATTGTGGTATTCGTTGATAGGTTTTCTAAGTTGTGTGTCTTGGCTGCATGCACTAAAACCATCACTGCACCTCAACTTGCACAACTGTTTATTGACAGGGTCTTTGTGAGATTTGGAATGCCTACCTTCATTGTGAGTGATAGAGATCCGAGGTTCACTAGCCATTTTTGGAAGGCCTTTGTTAAATTATTGGGTACTGAGATTGCTACTGAGATTGCTATGTCTACTGCTTACCACCCTCAGACAGACGGGCAGACAGAGAGAATGAATCGGACCATGGAAGACATGTTAAGAGGGTTTGTGGGGCCGAGACAGGATGACTGGTGCAAGTATTTAAGCATGATGGAGTTTGCTTACAATAACTCTTTTCAGGCTTCCACACTGCAGACACCCTTTTCCTGAATCACGGGCGCCATCCCCTTACTCCCTTGTCTTCTGCTGTTCCTTCACGTTCTGCAAATCCTGCTGTTTCTGAATGGGTTGAGGGGCTGCAGACTGCCTTAAAAAGTGCCAAGTCTAATCTTGCCTCTGCACAGCAACGGCAGAAGTCTTATGCAGATAGAAAGAGACGAGACCACCCTTTCAAGGTGGGGGGACCAGGTGTTGCTGGCTGCAAGGAAGAACCAGCTTTCACCTGGGCTCTCGTCAAAGTTATCAGCTAAGTATTTTGGGCCCTTTACTATTGCTGCAGCAGTTGGTACTCAAGCTTTTAAGCTTATCTTGCCTGAGACTGTAAATATCCATCATGTGTTTCATGTTTCCCAGTTGAAGCCTTATGTGTCTTCATCTGTACCAGTGACTGTTACTTCACCACCTCCTTTGTATGCAGACAAGCGTGGCGGCGTTTATGAAGTGGAGGCCATCATAGCTAAGAAGAAAGTTGGAAAATCTTGGCGCTACTTAGTCAAATGGAAGGGCTACGATGAGACTGAGAATACTTGGGAGCCTCTTGCCCATGTTCGCCATCTGGCAGATGACGTGGCAGCTGCCCCAGTCCTTTCTTAAGTCCCACTTGCGGGCATCCCTTGATTAAGCCATTTGCGGCTTGAGACTTTTCCAGCCACTTGCCGCTGATGACCCTTGGACTTCAATACCAGCCAGCTTGGATCTGGGAGGGAGGGAGGGTGGAAGGGTCTGGGAGGGGGGATTCGTGAATTGGGACTTGCATGCATGTCTCTTGTTAATCTGCTTTGCATGGGTTATGTTTCCTTGACCTACGGCTCCATTTTGTGATGCACTTGCTGTGGCAGTGTAGCTGCAAATTGTAGTTCCGTGTCTGAATCACTTGCTTTGGTATCTTACCCATGAGATACACTATGTGGCAGTTAGTTGTGTCTGGCTTACTGCTCTAGACGATATGCCTTATGCCTTTAGTTGGAAAGCCACCTCAAGCGAAGGTTACACTGCAGTGCAGGGTAACTGGACCTAAGGTTTGGACAAGTGCTAGTCTAATGACTCAACCTAATTGTTTCATCACTGGTGTGAGTGCTGTCTAGAGAGTTCGTCCCCTAAGTTAGAGGATCCGCCTTGCAGACGATAGTCCTTAGAATGTTAAGGTATTCGGGCATTGAGCAGATGAGTCCCTCGTCTGTGTCGTGCTAACTTGCTTTGTGGACTTCATCCTCTGACTTGCTGGTTTGGTAACTGTAGGAGGTGTGATTATCTATAGTTACAGTAAGCAGGGTTCGTGATACCCCTGTCTTACGTTTGTGGCCCCATTGCCATAAACACCATCTCATAGCTTATGCCAAGGGGGAGGGCATGTAGCATTTCCTAGGGTATAATGCTCTAGTATGGTCCTTGGCATTGCTCTATGACTTGCCATGTGATCTAGATTCACGGTACAACCTCACTCAGGTAGTCGCTCGGTTGCCCGACTATACGTCCGTGGCAGTACGGTGTACATCCGACCCTGGATGGGATTAAGGGCGAACCTGTGAATCAATCATGTAACACTCTTTCCGTGCACACCACAAATTGTCTGATTCCTAAACCTCTTCCGCTAAGTTATCCTACATTGCGTTACGTAATGGGTAATTAATTGAGGTGAGATTACGTCGGCGGCGAAAGTTATATTGGCGGAGGAAGCTGCCTCCTATGAAACGTGCCACAAACTGTGGAGATGCAGATCATGCATAGAAAAAGGTGTGAGTGCCTGTCCCAGTGGTATACCCAGTGGTTAGAAAAAAGTGAAAGTGTGCATGATCCGGCACACGCGGAGACGAGATTATGTACAGTGGTGCCATTGGTACGTACCAGGACAGACATCGTAATTGTGTATCCACAATTACGTATGTAGTACGTACTACATACTGGGGGAGGCGAGGGGGGGAGGGAGAGAGGGAGGGGATGCTCCCTTTCATGTGTATGTACTGTGTACGTATACAGAGAAGATGCAGACCGTATTTCTCCATCATAACTTCACATCCCTCGTGGCTGGACAGATGTAACTTCTTCTGCCTTAACTTCTTCACATCCTCATGAGCTCACATGCGCTTAACGTGAACGTTCGGCATAGGGTTCAAGATCTAGATCCTCTTGCAGAAGACGCAGATGTGAAGTTCTTCAGGCCGGGAACACGTAGTCGCGCTACTAAACTGTGCGTAAGCTTCTGGCCAGCTGACACTCGCGAGGGTTGGGCGCCCTCGCAGCTGACACGGCGGATCGCGCGTGTACCGGTCAATTCTTGGTATGCATATGGGCCATATGGGCCGTCCCTCGCACAAGTTTTTTAAGGGAAAAATGAACAAATACATCAGTCTCAGTTTTTGGCTGCTCTCTCGGACCGCTACTGGCGGTCCACCAGCGTGCACTACAGATGTGTTTTAAAGGAAAAGTGAGATATTCGAAAGATGGGCACATCAGATTCTGCTCGAGTTCCAGAGCCCGTGGCTTTCGTTGGGAAAATCGCAATGGTGGATCGAAGTTCACGTCGTTTGGATCAAACCCCACCGGATCCCGGAGATCTGCGTGTCGCGAATTGATGATCGGGGAGACAGGGTGGTGCAACGTGCCCAAGCTTTCGAAACAACCTTCCAAAACAAACCTATCCCAATCTCGCATGGAATGTAATGGCTTCAAATCTTCAAGTGTTACAGTAAGTTTCTTTGCAACTGTGGGAGGGCATATTGCAGGAGCTCGTGGCCAGTGCGTCTGTGGACGTGCCACCCAGGATCGTAGACGTCCGAGAAGTTTAACACAGGTGTATTTGAGTTTTTTCCACCCTTAACATATCGAATTGCATGTTGTAAGGTGATCATTCTGGGACTGGACCTCTGCATGATGATCTGATCTTCACGGCTACGCTGCGAGTGTGTGCGTACATATGCAAATATTTCACGGTGCACTGTGGACATTCCGTTTAGTTGGGGACTGCTTGATATCTTAACCAGAATATTTCGCTGATGAACCTGAAGTTCTGATGCGTTCCTCTTTACCTGTCTAGCCCAACCAAAGACGAATATGTTTCGGCAGAGTATAGTCCACGTCGAAGCACTGTTGAGGAGCCATAATCTTTGATAAAGCCTTAAAGCATCTTCACGAGTTTTTCGTGTGTATACACACTGATAAATCGTCCATGCCATGAGCCGTATCAGTCGAGATTCGGTTCACCACGGTCGATACTAACAACGTTTTTTTTGTGTATATGTGTGATGGAGTTTGTGTGTGTGTGTGTGTGTGTGTGTGTGTGTGTGTGGTGTGTGTGTGTGTGTTTGTGTGTGTGTGTGTGTGTGTGTGTGTGTGTGGCTGTATGTGTGTGTGTGTGTGTGTGTGTGTGTGTGTGTGTGTGTGTGTGTGTGTGTGTGTGTGTGTGTGTGTGCGTGTGTGTGTGGCTGTATGTGTGTGTGTGTGGGGGGGGGTGTGGGGTGCCAGTGTGCAATGCTAACAACACACACACACACACACACACACACACACACACACACACACACACACAGACACACACACACACACACACACACACACACACACACACACACACACACACACACACACACACACACACACACACACACACACACAAAAATCCAGTGACAAATAGTGGATGTGTTGCACCACCTGGAGGATCTATTGCTCTGAACATGTGCAAGTACATGTACATGTTTACTTGTGTTGGAACGTTTGAATGCATGCGCAGGCGGCTGCCGCCAACAGATTACACTTCCATATGGCTTAAATATTTTGCTTACCACTGAGAGGTCAGTGGTGCTGGGATTCAGGTGCTTCCGTCTGTCTTGGAATGGCGGCTTGTAGTAGGAGCAGCAGTTATGTTTCCGTATCTCATGGACGTGCGCTCGTCATTCTGCTTTCTGTCGCTGTTCTGGCAGCATGCTTCCTCCCCACAACCGCTATAAAGAGTTGCAAGTGCTTGTACGGACAACCTGCCAGCAACTCATCCGAGGACTTGAAGAGGTGGAGAGAGTATAGCATCGACCAAGCAGCTACAGGAAAATGCTGTCCAGAGGCGTACCCCCAGTACACGGCCGGGGAACCCAAAGAAGTTTGTGAATTGCGAATATCCCCGGTCCCAAATGCGAAAACGTTTTCCAGCTGCTGCATCGGTGAATCGCCCGAGCCGTCAGAGCAATACACGCCCCAATGCTCGGACTGGTCTGGGCCCAGTGGCTGATAGCCCAATCATCGATTACATGCTGATATCATCTGACTGGTGGACACTGATGCTGCTGCGAATTAGGTACATGAATGAAGAGGAACTAGCAAGGACATGAGTAGATTCTTCCATGCATACGCCTGGATGGCCATATCAGTATGCGTCACCCTTAAATCTGACATCACCTCTAGGCTGCTGCAGACGCATATGCCATTGACACTTGCAGTTCCAGTCTGTCTGCTGGAGTGAAAGGGAGACTTAAGTTGCAAAGCTTTGCAGTACACTGGTTACCGGCTTGGGAACCCTTCTGTGCCCAAGATTGAGTATGCAATACACTGGTCACCGCCGTGGGAAGCCTGCTGTACCCAAGCATGAATGGGGCCGGCATTCTCAGGGTTCTGGAAGGATATTCATCGTTGCAGATGGCGGGCCAAGGCCTTCTAATGGCGCGAGGCCTCCCTAGGATTCATGAAGGCCTCCCTAGGGTTCATGAAGGCCTCCCTAGGGGTCATGAAGGCCTCCCTAGGGTTCATGAAGGCCTCCCTAGGGTTCATGAAGGCCTCCCTAGGGTTCATGAAGGCCTCCATAGGGTTCAGGAAGGCCTCCCGAGGGTTCATGAAAGCCTCCCTAGGGTTCAGGAAGGCCTCCCTAGGGTTCAGGAAGGCCTCCCTAGGGTTCAGGAAGGCCTCCCTAGGGTTCAGGAAGGCCTCCCTAGGGTTCAGGAAGGCCTCCCTAGGGTTCAGGAAGGCCTCCTAGGGTTCATGAAGGTCTCCCCTTCTTGCACAGCAGCGGTTCTTTGAAGGTTTCCAGTCGCTGCAAGTGGCCAAGGGTTCATAAAACGTTGTGCCGTCCTTGCAATTACATGTAATCGCAAGGATGTACATGTATGTGTAAATGCAAGGATGTAGTTCATGCCTGTCAAATGTCACGTGAATGCCTCCTATCCTTTCAGCTGGTATGCCAAGCCCACATGAAGGTTTTCCCTTCTTGAAGATCGCATACCAATGGTTGACGCCATGAAGGTTCTATTCCTTGCAGATCGCATCACAATGGATGAATTCATCAAGGTTCTTTCATCCTTGCAGTCGGCATGGCAAGGATTCCTGAAAGGGTTTCCATCCTTGCTCTTGGCATGCCAAGGGTTCCTTGACCATGCTTTCTGGTGTGCAGTTGGCCTGCCAAGGGTTCATGAAGGATTCCATCCTTGCTGATCGCACCCAATGGACCATGAAAAGGTTCCTCGTCACAGTTGTATCCGCAACGCTAGCCTTGCAGCAGAGGTAGTGCTAATGGAGGAGTGGCATCGAGCCAGCCCTTTCAAAGTCCCGCGTTACATTTGTAATCCCTCCACATGCTTTGTGCCTTCTGAAAGAACCAGGTGATGCCCTAGGACGCCTGTGCAGCCTGTACGGTACTGTTGTACATTCTCCACATCTGCCATATGAACGGCCCCTGTCCTAGTACTGGCTGTACAGGACTGTTCTACTACTTGTACAGGACTGCTGTTCTAGCTGTACTAGCTGTACAGCTACATGTACAGGATCCTTTTGCCATTTAAAATTAAGGTGAAGCCTATTCTATTTGCAAACCACTGCCTTACAATTGCATCATGATGGTATCACAATTGTACAAGATCCTGTGCCACATGTGTAACTTGGTGGCACCAACTGCATCACACGTGCCATCCTTTAGCTCCAAGGGCATGTTGGGCCGAAGAGAGGAACTGCAGGCACGCGTGCACGTGGGGACCCACGTGCAGTCCCAAGCCCCCATACGGGATCGTCGGTTGGGGACCCAACCCCCCGCGTGTGAGACAGGATTTAAACGGTGTTCACCAAATTTCACCATAGGGACGCCTCCCCCTTCCTACGTAAGCCGTGTGCACCCCCCTTGGAAAAATTGCCGAACCCCACTGAAATGCGCACAGCCCTGCCGTGTGCAGCACCCCACACGCCACAGCGTGTCCCTCCCACAATGCTAAGGATCGGCCCTTTACAACAGCTGCTGGGAATGTGCCCTGGTAAGAAGTCCCCCACTTCCCTTCAGCCATAATGGCTGGTCCTGGATGTAATATTTCCTGTCCTTTCCCTTTCTACCGGTCCTTCATCCACATCCCCCGCCTAAAGCCCTCTGATCCCCCGCCAAAAGAGCCATTCCTGAATCCATCCATACTCCATATCCTTCTGAATTGCAAGTGAAGATTTTCCCAGCCGTGAACCAGGCATCCTACATGCTGGTAGCTGGAAGCCAGGGCCAACGTCCTTTCCTGCCCTTGCCTTTCAATTTACGTATGCCAACTTATGACTGATGCCATCACGACAAATCTGGATCCGCCTTCGGTTGGTATGCCTCCATCCGATGGAGTGCTGCACTCCGAGTGCATCGCCTTTTGTCTCCGGCAGCTTCAATTAAATCGTCCTTCAGGCGTAGTACATCGACATCTGGATCCGCCTTCGGGCCCATAGAAAGGCCTCTGTGTCAAAAAAGGGTGTGCAGGAAAGAAGTTGCTGTAATCTACGCAAAAAAGGAGAATGCGTTGGCGCAAATGTCACGCTGAAGCGGCTCGTTGTCTTTATTTTCGTGGGCACCGTGTCAAACACCATGCACCCATAGATGGCACCGGGCCGGCGCCCTCTGCCACGAGGCTTTGACTATTGAAGGTCTTTATGGGATTAAAGTGAAAGAGTTGTGTACGATGCTAAGAACTAGGAAAGCGGGGCTCGAGGTGCTTCCATGGGAACTTTCAACTGCCTTGCTTCGAGTAAGCACCACGGACCGAGTCCCTCTTACCCAAAATAAGAACTGAATTGAAAAGAATCGGATATGCTTTAGTCCTCTGGGTGCAGAGTTACATTACGCGGTGT
>KV908488.1:27500-32500 GCA_002005505.1 Botryococcus braunii | reverse complement strand
TGTACCATCACATGCAGCAGAGGGGCTTCTCCAGCAGCTTGTCCCATGTACGGCCTCCCCCTCGCCCCGGGGCATCCTTTTCCCAATGTTATGTTTTTCTAGCACAAGGCTGTACAAAATGCCCTTCCTCTCATTCTTCTCATGCTTTCACAGCAGCTGACAATAGCTGCTGCTGCTGCTGCTCCCCTCTCTCTCTCTCTCTCTCTCTCTCTCTCTCTCTCTCTCTCTCTCTCTCTCTCCTCTCTCTCTCTCTCTCTCTCTCTCTCTCTCTCTCCTCCCTCCCTCCCTCCCTCCCTCCCTCCCTCCCTCCCTCCCTCCCTCCCTCCCTCCCTCTCTCTCTCTCTCTCTCTCTCTCTCTCTCTCTCCTCTCTCTCTCTCTCTCTCTCTCTCTCTCTCTCTCTCTCTCTCTCTCTCTCTCTCTCTTCTCTCTCTCTCTCTCTCTCTCTCTCTCTCTCCCCCCCCCCACATGTGCGTGTGTGTGTCTGTGTGTCTGTGTGTCTGTGTGTCTGTGTGTCTGTGTGTGTGTGTGTGTGTGTGTTGTGTGTGTGTGTGTGTGTGTGTGTGTGTCTGTGTGTGTGTGTGTCCCTCTGTGGCCATGTCGGGAATGTCAGCAGACTTGCGTACGCTGCACAGGGGCCTCATCTGAAATGCTTCCTTCCCTCCCCTCACCCGCCCCAAAGGGAAGAGGAAAAACACACACAAAAAAACAAAACAAAACAAAGCAAAAGAATCAAAAACAAATCTATACATATGTAATGATATGTTCGGGTTTCATACTCATGGTTTAGTTTTGGAAACTACACCAAGGGAGTACATGCTGATATGAACTACAAAAGGTATCTCAGGGCAGTACATGGCCATGTACTGCCGTAACCATGGTGAGCTGGGGCAGTGGCTAGGCAGCAATTTGGTACCGGGGGAAGAGGGAGGGCTGGTGTGGACATTCGACGTGGAGGGCGCCAGGGGGATGCTAGAATCGTACCGCGCCACCGATCTCTGGCAGCTGCTTCGCAGTCCCCCACTGGGTACCGCAATTCACATTGTGCGGGCCCTCAACTCCGAGAGGTACAGTTGCTCTCCAAACGCCTCCCATCTCTCTCCCATAAACATGGCCCCGGCTTCCGCTCATACCTGCAAGATAGCTTAGAAATCTTGGAGTACATAGGCGATGCCTGCCACATGTGCCATCTTCCCATGAAAAGGGCCCCACCTTCGGCTTGCACCTGCGATCATGTGTGAAATCCTGAAGTGCATTTCCCATTCTTGCCGTCTTCGCGTAAACATGGCACCTCTTTGCCTTGTACCTGCAATCAATCAGGTTTGAATTCCTGAAGCACGTTCCTCACGCATGCCATCTTTCCATAAAGAGGGCCCCGGCTTCTCATTGTACCTTAAGGTTAAATCCCGGAGGAAAAGCCCCACACGTGCCATCTTCCCATGGACATGGCCCCAGCTTGTGTGCTCACAGAAATATGCCACACATACAGCTGTGCATTGTTTGTATGGGAAGGCGCTAATGAGTTAACTGATATACAAGGGACATACGTGTAAACGCATGTGCACCCACGTGGCCTGGAGAAGCATCAACCGATGCTGAAGCACACGGCTTAGGGATTATTAGTAAGCGCAGATTCAGTCTTAACAACCAATTGAGTCCGCACAGCAAGGCTTGAGGGGCGAGCGCGGGGGGTTTGCGGACAGATGGACGCCTCAGGAAGTGCATCGGCTGCAGGAAGCTGTGCAGGAAGCCAAGCTGGGAGGGGAAGCCGGTGAGTGTGGAGCTTTGCACGTGCATGCCCTCCCCGATGCTGGGCACTGGCTGCACGCGGATAACCCGCAAGGCCTCACCAACCTTATCTTGCCATTTCTTCGGCAGCTCTAAATGTACTGTTCACGCTCTGAGGCCCCCTTTTTGTGGGAGTGCCCGCGCGGACGTGTGTGTGTGTGTGTGTGTGTGTGTGTGTGTGTGTGTGTGTGTGTGTGTGTGTGTGTGTGTGTGTGTGTATGTGTGTGAGTGAGAGAGAGAGAGGGGGGGGGAAGGGAGGGTGGGGGGGTTGAATGTTTAGTAGGCAACGGTCCTCTGAAAGGTCGGGAGGGGAAATGCTATAGCTTGACGTTTTGGCGCTGCACGGAGCAGTTGCGAGTACCATCAGCATGGGAGCCAGTCTATGATTGCAGGCCCGAAAAGTGGCCGTATCAGGCAACCCTTCGATTGGGCGTCTCGTTTGCATTCCAGCTTGCACAGTGAGGCGAACGGTGGGGCAATTGGGGAAGCAAGAAGGTCCGGGACCTGGTAGGTTGGAAGGGGGTTGGGAGCGTGTTGGGGCAACAGCGAGGAAAGGAACACGTTACCCTTCAACACTTTTTCTAAACAGAGACTGGAAGCTTGAAGCCCAAGCTTTGGCTTGTAAGGAGGGGAGGAGGAGAAGTAACTGCATCAGGGTGGACGGCAAGAAGTGCTGCATCTGGGTGATTGACAATAACCGCCCTGCAGCAAAAAACCCCCGGTTGATGGCAGAAAGAGAGCTGCATCACGGCGCATGGCTTAAAACAGCTTCATCTGTGTGGGTGGCAAAAAAGTCCTGAAGGCCGCGCTGAAAGGGAGAAGTGCTGCCAGAAGCAGTTGCAGAACTCCTGCCGCCGCGGCCTCTGTGAGGAAGCATTGGAATGAGTGGGCGAAACAGCCTCTCCATTATGTATGTACGCGATGCATTTGTGGCGTTAATCCGATCGTAGCAGTGGTACCCTCTTAGGAAGGGTTTTGTGGCAAATCAGGGCTTGCGATTAGAATATACGTTGGCCATAATTCTGATTCAGGAACATGGACTTCAGCACTGTGCTCTTGGAAGTATTGAAGTGTACGGCCGGTAGGATGTGCTCATGGGCACAAGTACCGTCACGGACAAAGCCTTTGTATTCATTGTACTGCCAGTGATTTGTCAACCTGCAGGTTTGTATATCAAAGAGGGTTTTGTACAGCAGCACAATTTTGAACCCTAACGCTCTGAATGTTTCGCCATCCGCCATGCGATCCAAGGGTAGAAAGTGTGCTGCAGAAGACAGGAATTAAGGCTAGAAACAGACTACGACACCAGGTGTATACATATGTCTGTAAGGTGTGTAGAGTGTGTAAGTATGCAGACACGCTAGCGCTTCGATTTATCAACCCCCCTCCCCCACGCGCGCATGCACACACACACACACACACACACACACACACACACACACACACACACCACACACACACACACACACACACACGCACGCACGCACGTGCGCGAGCGCGCGGGAAAGTGGAGGAAACGGCAAGACCCTCAGTGTTTTTTAAAGACCAATATCTGAATACTCGATACACAACAGAAGGTGCTTGTGCAATGGCAAACGTCCATTTTGGACCGCAGAGGGTCTACGCACATGGATAGCGCTGCAGCTGCAGCAGCAGCCACGTTCCAGCAGACGTGCAATGACCAGGAACCCCATAAGATCATTTTCCTTCGCCTACCTCCACTTTCCTTCACCTCTTCCTTCACCTTCCTCCACTTTTCAGATGGAAATTTCCCCATGTGCTAGCAGAGAAACTGAGATCTAGGAATCTCAGTTTCCCTGGTCCTAGACATATATTCAAGACTGTTCGCGCAAAGAGAGAGAGAGAGAGAGAGAGAGAGAGAGAGAGAGAGAGAGAGAGAGAGAGAGAGAGAGAGAGAGAGAGAGAGAGAGAGAGAGAGAGAGAGAGGAGAGAGAGAGAGGAGAGAGAGAGAGAGAGAGAGAGAGAGAGAGAGAGGAGAGAGAGGGGGGGGGGGGGAGGGAGCGAGCGAGAGAGAGGGAGACGGGGAGAGAGAGGAGAGAGAGAGAGAGAGAGAGAGAGAGAGAGAGAGAGAGAGAGAGAGAGAGAGAGAGAGAGAGAGAGAGAAGAGAGAGAGAAGAGAGAGAGACGAGAGAGAGAGAGAGAGAGAGAGAGAGAGAGAGAGAGAGAGAGAGAGAGAGAGAGAGAGAGGGGGGGGGGGGGGTATCTTTTGCCGCCGCTGGAGTGTGATGGCATGGTAGACCGCTCTGGTACACAGCAGCAGGCATCATCTTCTCAACACAATAGGTGCTGCGAAACCCAATCTACAAATTGTATTGCCTTGCACCCCTCAGTATCGCCTTAAAGCTCCCCACTGTTCTGCAGGAGATATCCGTATGGCTTCTAATGCAACCAAGTGCTATATGAATTATATGAACTAGATGAGTTAGATGAAAAAATTGCCGAGTGCTACATTTTGGGGACACGGTCTAGACCACGCGGTCTAGTTCATGTATAAAAGATCTCTTATATATGGACTGGTGGTGAAGGTCCAACAGAGAAGCGAAGTGTGTTTCAACAACAAGATTAGCTAAAGGGGAAAAATGTCCTGATTCACCAGCAATCCTCCATCCAGCACAAGCGCAATTACCCTTCCAGTGTGAGAGGCGAGGGCGTTCTAACACGAGCAACTCACAGACGCTCTGGTCATTCCAACGGGCACAACTCCATGGAAAGAAACGGGTGAGTGCCTGTCCCAGGGGCACCGGGACGGTCTGTAGGTACAAGGTGCATTCTGTACAGCGGTACAGGATCCATGACAAAGGGCATTGCTCGAGTTACGGACGCCTCGTATACGAGGAAACACACAGCGGTACAGGATCCACGACAATGTACAGCGTGTAAAGCGCCACAGGATCCATGACAAGGGGCACCGCTCGAGGTACGGACGCCTCATCTAAGAGTAAACAAACAGCGGTACAGGATCCATGACAAGATACAGCCTGCACAGCGGTACAGGATCCATGAACAAGGGGCACGGGGAAGGCACGCCCGAATCTTATAAAAGTAAACAAGCCCCGAGCGTGGACACACAGAGCCATTGGGTGGGATGGAGATAATGATCTGGGAGGGCAGTCCCGCGCCCCAGGTTGCTCTCGGTCCCCAGAGCGTACTGCCCACATGGGCGCTCGACCTAATGATCTGGGAGGGCCGTGCC
>KV908488.1:12500-22500 GCA_002005505.1 Botryococcus braunii | reverse complement strand
ACACACCGCCACTCCCCATCACCACCACAAAAGCCTGCTGCCCACCTCTCTCAAGATCCAAAACAGCCGTCCACACACCGCCACTCCCCATCACCACCACAACAGCCTGCTGCCCACCTCTCTCAACATCCAAAACAGCCGTCCACACACCGCCACTCCCCATCACCACCACAACAGCCTGCTGCCCACCTCTCTCAACATCCAAAACAGCCGTCCACACACCGCCACTCCCCATCACCACCACAACCGCCTGCTGCCCACCTCTCTCAACATCCAAAACAGCCGTCCACACACAATTGGTACCCGATCTTACAATTAGTCTATTAAAAACGTGTACACCTTTTATATCAGGCCATTTTACAGTTTTAAACTTTTTATATGTTAAGTCGCTTCTGAAGTTATGTTTGGTTAATAGCTTTCAAAACTCTAGTCCAGACAGGGGTCATCCCTCCAACCACCACATCGTCTGCGACCCACCGTCTCAGCCATCCACAACACCGAGTCCAGTTCCAAGCAACGTCACACTCCCCGCACGCCTCCTCCTACTTCCCAGACCCTCACAGCAGTCCGGCAGTCCCCAGCCGAGTCTTTTTCCAAGCACCCACAGGGCCCCTCCACAACATTTATTGCCTGTCCATCTTGGTACTCAGCAATGCTTCCTATCCTCAGAACACAATATGGCCAAGCACCAATCGCCATGACATATTATGAGTCACCGTGACATATTATGAGTCGCTATGACATGTCATGAGTCGCCATGACATGTCATGCGTCTCCATGACATGTTACGAGCCCGCAGGCAGTTGCTTACTGACCAGGTGCAGCACGAAGATCAGGGAACTGGGACTTGCAAACCAACCCCTCCGGTCTTCCAAACTACGGGGAAATGAACACGAGCCTTTGTACCTTCCCTCCCATGCAAATTCATGCGATAGCTGAAACCTACAGCTGGACAGTGGGATTAGGGACACACCGTGCTTGCCATTCAGCCATGAAGTGGGAACTGTGCAGATGAAGAACTGAGACCCGTTGGTGTTAGGCCCTGCACCAATGCCCATGGGATTTGAAACAATGCCCGTTGGATTTGAAACAAACACTGGTTAATGCTGAACGTAGCCCTTACTACACTGTGGGGTTGTAGACTACAATGATTTCATTGCAGCACTATAGAAAAGACGCAGTGAGAATCACCAGTGATTAGTGACAGCCACATTGCATCGGTTTCGAAGCCAGGAGTATGACATGGCATCATGTATGTATGACTGTAACCTTGCGAGCCTACTGACATGGCAAAGGCATGTGCAAGCCCTGAGGAAAAGGCATATCCAGTGCTGTGGTCTCTGCCATAATCATGCGCACCTGCGTTAGCCATACTGAGCGTCCCAGGCAGATCGTGCTTCAAGGTAAAATTCTCGTCTGCGGCCAAACACAAGACTGTCAAACAACCCCAGCACCGCAGCAAATTCCGGATAGTTTTATGCAGTTTGTCATGATCTTACAGGTCAAGCTAGGAGCTATGCCATACCCTCGAAAGTCTCCCCGTAAATGGACTCCCCGCCGGTGCCATTGCCACGTGTGAAATCACCTGTTGTGAGTACCCCAAAGGGCACCTGTCATGGCTACCCAACAGATCGGCCTTAAACTAACAGCCCAGTAAACTTGGAGGATTTTAAGAGGTAAGTCAATACCCAAGTTTTCTCCTATTTGAAAAAACACCCGCATGAAACCGTACCTCCTTGACACATGAACTCTGGTATAATACGATGAAATTTTGAACCCTTGAAATGCAGCCTCTTGCCAGTCTTCCCAACACCTTTTTCTCCAGTACAAAGTGCCCTGAAATTTTCAGCGGTTTTGGGTACGACATCTGCAAACAAAGTCATAACGACTTTTCCTACGGGCTGGCCGCCAATTTCTATGTCAAAAAACACCCTGAAATCATCCATGATGAAAAACCTAAACTCAAACGATCTTTATTGTTTTTGAAAAAGGTCAGGTATGCCCTTAACAAGCTCTACACGCGAAAATGTTGCCGCAGCCTCGCGACACCACCCATCCACGGCCCATATATCCTTCTATGGCACCTGCAAATCACAGCAAGATTCTGCCAGGATACTTTGAATCGTTACAAAACCTTGTTGTAATGCAGAAGTGTTACCAGCAAAGTCGACAGCAGCTTTCCCCTTGATCATCGGGCCCCACCACGTGACTGATGTCCTCCGTGAGTCCCCCTTGACGCACCCGGTGGTGAGCCCGCAGTTGGGTCACATGGCCCATGTGACAAGGTCATATGGTCCTATCCATCGGATGTATCCGAATACAGCGTTCGAGCGGAACTCCGACAGCCTCTAGTGTTCCGGAGGTGCTCCGAGAGTCCAAGACCCCAACCCGAGAACCACTAATGTGGTACAACATCGCCCACAGCTACTTAAAACCTATTGACTGTTTGAAAACAGTAGCAAATAGCTAGTTTAAGTCTTCCTAGTATCCTCGTATAAGTATTAGGAGGCCCCAAGGTTCTAGAGGTTTGTGGTTGCACTTGCAGACAAAGTAGTTATGTCAATATAACTTCGACGATGAACAAAGCTCATGACACAACTCAAGAAGTATCCCCTCTGCAGGGGTTGTTGGTTGGGGCCTCTGCTCTTGTTGGAAGTAAGCAACCTGACAGTGCCCGTGTACTTTAGTGACCATGTGCACTCTTGGTGAATGTCGTGCCTTACAAACCGTGGAATCGTGGATGATCACACATACAAAGATACCACTGGATCATTTTAGCTGTATAAAAGCGTTTGCTGACGAGTTGTGCTTTTACATGCGGCATGCTTTGTTTTGCATGTGCTGAAGCATTTTAAGGCAGGTACTTGATCGATGACTATGGAGGGTCTTCTGTTCTCACAGGTGCATGCCTTGCTGGAACAACACATTTTGCCATGACAGCCAAGCACATGCGTGACGAAGGAATAGATTCCAGAGCTAGAATTCGGGCCATCCCTACAGCAGTACGTGCAACATAACCCAAGCTCACTTGGCCAGACCAGCTTCGAGGGATCTTAATCTTTTGGACTCAAAAGCAATAAGAACTCTGTTTGCAACTGTGGGGCACCAGAGTCGCAGCAAATGAAATATTAACATTTATCATGTTTAACAACAGTTTTTCACTTGCACAACGACTGTCACATGGCCCACTTGTCGGAAAGGAGGCTTAGACATGTGAATGCAACATACATAGTCGCCCAGCGAAATGGATTTAGAGATAAGTGTGTGTGGCTCAACTTGGCAGTCGCAGGTAAGGAAACCATTTACAATTTTAAAGGAAGTAACAGGAAAATCTCAAGTACACAAGGGCCCGCTAGTGCTTAAGTCTACCACCAATGAATTTCACACCTGGAGTTGCTCTGCGCTAGTGCAAGCTGCCTTAATGGCCCACTCAGAAGGCTTGAGCAGGGTGGCACACTAAGAAATAAGGGGAGTTGGAGTTGTTCTACTCGGTACAGCATGTAGGAACAATCCGCTCCCTCCCTGGCCCCCCATTCTCTCTCTCTCTCTCTCTCTCTCTCTCTCTCTCTCTCTCTCTCTCTCTCTCTCTCTCTCTCTCTCTCTCTCTCTCTCTCTCTCTCTGTGTGTGTGTGTGTGTGTGTGTGTGTGTGTGTGTATGTGTGTATGTGTGTGTGTCTGTGTGTGTGAGCGCTCGCATGCCCACATGGCACGCACCTTGAATGCATGGAAGGGCATGTGTGGCCGTGGTGTACTATGTACCGCTAATTCAGGACCTGACCTTCACTCGTTCATGGGACACAGGCCCGGGCACTGGCTGTTAGTACATGTGCATGTGCCGGCTTGGGTGTGGCTGCTTGGCTGGGGTTCTTGGCCCTTTCCAGCAGGCCTCTGCCCGATAGTGCCCGCGTGTCAAGCTTCAAGGACGCACTTGCTCTGGCTCAGCAACAGCGGGTGTGTCTTTTGAGTCTCAGTCTCCAGTGTTTGCCCTCCTCTCGAGTTCCTTGACCTTCCCGGCAGTCACGAGGGGCTGCTGTGGTGATGGATTTTCATGCCAGTGGCACCGGATTGGTCCTATGTCGGTTGTATAGAACCTTCAAAAACTCCTGTCGAAAACTTCTCCCACTCCTTAGTTTTCAAAAAAGCGGGAGTGTGCCGATCGGGGGCAATGGAGAGGTTTTGGGGCAGTGATGGGGGAGGGGTGACATTCTGTGGACATGGTTTCGGTCGGCTTCATGGAGGAGAAGAGACGGGTTGGGGTCAAGAAGGGTTTACGAGCAGCAGGTCCGTAAAGAATATCCCCAGGGAGGCTAGCTTTGTAATCGACCGTAGAGTGACGACCACATCATTAAGTATTTCATGGCAATCAGCGTGTGCGTGCACGTTCCTTAACCCGCTTCCCTCCCCCCCTCTTTCTGTCTCCCACCTCCCCCCCCCCCCCCCAACACACACACACACACACCATCACCATACCATGTGTGTGGGTGTGTGCGTGTGGGTGTGTGTGTGTGAGTGTGTGTGTGTGTGTGTGTGTGAGAGAGAGAGATAGAGAGAGAGAGAGAGAGAGAGAGAGAGAGAGAGAGAGAGAGAGAGAGAGAGAGAGAGAGAGAGAGTACACACAGACACAGAGAGAAGGGGGGAGAAGGGAGAGAGATAGGGGGTGGGGAGAATAGGGAGGGGGGGGAGTGACGATGAAGAGAAGGAATGGAGACAAAAGAGGGTTGCGATTACACCCTACATTTAGTACTACACTCACATCCAAGCATTGATTACACCACAGTTAGGAATGATGTGGGGCGTGACGCAGGAGGCGGTACGCAATGAGTTCCACTCCCGCCTGTACGGAGAGGCTGCGGTGGTGGGGGCGAGCAAATGACGCCAGCCCGCCCCACCCGACCCTGCCAAATGACGCCAAGGATGACTAAGCCCTGCCTAAGACCTCTGTGGCCAGCAAGGCCACCCCCTCTGAGCCTGGCACATGCCACATTTGTTGTGCAGATTTGCGACCCATCGTTACCGCTGATCTCGTCGCGTTGTGCTGTACTGGGCTGGAAGTCTCTGTCAGGATGGGGAGGGGAAGGGAGGGCAAATGATGTATTTTAAAAGTATATTCAAAATGCGTGGCAATACACCGCAATTCGCTCAGATACATGTGTGGTAAATAGATATACCCAGCCACTTGTAGCTAGCCACTTTGGATGGCGGTGCTAGAAAAATTGTAAAGTGTTCATGACCCGGCACATGCGGAGAAGATGTTACGTAAGCACCACCACTATCCCAGTGTCCCCTGTACTTTGTATGCGGGTGCTGCGGGAGTGGACTACTTTTGGGTCATCCGGGGGAGCCGGGCTTGCCAGCACTTGCAAGCCAAATTGGGGACTACAACAAACGCTAGCTTTTTTGGAAAGAAGATAAGGAGGCCTGTGTTAGCAGACACGCTGTGGTCAGCAAGGGCAGAATGTATGCGGTGTGCAAGATTGCCAGAAGGGAAAGCAATCCGTGTTAGCAAGGGCAGCGTGTATGCAGATTGTAAAATTGTCAGCGGATGAGGAGGCCCGTGTTAGAAGAAGGCCAGTGTCTATTAAGGGCAGAGTGTAGGCAGAATGTCTAATTCTCAGGAGATGAGGAAGCCCTGCTAGGAAGCCGAGTGAGAAGCAGTGGTTAGTCAGGGCTGAATGTAAAAGGTTTGGAAGCAGGAGCAGCAGCAGCTGGCTGTCTGCTGGGTTCGAGACCCGGGCTGTCCGAGCTATCAGGCATCTGGTCGAGCAAGTGGTACAACCAAATTTTCCTCTCCAGGGGTGCTGTGAAGAGTTTGGACATACTGAGTGGTTGCTCCCACTTGAATGCCACTTATAAGGTTGGCGTTTGTATATCCTGGGATCCCAGGATATACCGGAGTCCCCTGTTTCTGTAGGAAGGTAGATCAATTAGTAACTGCGGTACAGGTTGTATTGCGGGTATCCCTCTTAAGATAGGAGCGGCGGTACAAGGCCTCATTGCAGATATCTCTTTAAAGATAGGAACGGCGGTACCTGGTCATTTTACATCTCTTTGTCTCTTCGTCTCTTTGTGCTTGTTGCAGCCAGCTTCACATGTTCTTCAATTGTACGAGCCAAGATAAGATTGTGGGCTGCTTCCCAAGTATGGGTATCTTCCCTCCACAGCACTCCCCAAGTTTGTGCAGCCACATTCCTGCCCTGAGTGTGCACACCCGCATTTCTGCCGAGATCGAATGTGTGCACTCATGTTCATGCCCTGATCGTGGGTGGACAGGCTCATTGCTGCCTAGACCACATGTGTACAATCATATTCCTGCCCTGATCGGGTGTGCACTGCCATATTTCTGCCTGGATGTGTGCAATCTTTTTCTGTACCCTGATCGTGTGTGCACACAGCCATGTTTTTGCCTAGAATCGTATGTGTGCAATTATACTCCTCCTGCCTTGATAGTGTGTGCACAGCCTTATAAGTAATTACTTCAGCTTAGATAGTATGCGTGCCATCATATTGCTGCCCTGACCTTGTGTGTACAACCGTATTTCTGCCTAAATTCGTATGTGTGCGATCATAAAGCTGCCTTTAGCTTGACCGTGCGGTGATGAGCTGTCACTGGTTTGGGGGGTCGGGAGATGGCACCATTGGGTGTCTGCTTCGCATCTGTAGGCAGGTAGCTGTACAGCTGTACATCATTATGTAGGCAGGTAGCTGTACAGCTGTACAGCTACATGTAGGCAGCGTTGCACGTTTCCAATCTAAGTGATAGGTGAGCAGTTTCCAAGTTTTTTAACAGCATTATAACATCTTCTCGCACGTTGCCAACGTAAATGAAAGGTGAGGAGGTTCCAATTTGGCTCACGTGAACGGGCAGAATTTTTTAAGAAGCTTCATGAAATCTTCTAGCAGTATATGAAGAGTGGTGATCACCACGTTGAAAAACACTCATTAACTTGGGGCCATGAAGACTCGTGTGTTGTCTCTTGATCATATAACGTGAATTGTCTCAGTTGGGCCAGTGGGTGTAGAAGGCTGTGCCTGCATGGTGGACAAGTCTGTTTACTGCATTGTTTACTCAGCTGATACCTTGGTCAGCCTCTGCAGGGCTCCTAGATCTGAACTAATGGCGGAAGCTAGTGGTTGGACCGCCGGTATACATAGGGCTAGTGGCGATAGCTAGTGGCTGGAAAACCTCTATATATAGAGCTAGTGGCGGAAGCTAGTGGCAGTCACCAGTAGCTCAACGGCAATCACCACATCCACCGGTAGCTCTATGAAGTCCACGTCATGTAGCACATGTGCAACTGGAACACTAAGAAGAAGAATTAGGCGGATTTCATATGATGTCCAGCCAATACCCTACATAGCCATGTACTTATAGCCACTAACTCTGTAGAGGCTCTCCAGCCGCTTGCTGTATAGAGGCGGTCCAGCCACTAGCTTTACGGAGGCTCTCCAGCCACTAGCTCTATGTATAGAGAAGGAGAAGAAGCAAGGAGAAGAATTACATCAACCCATATAGAGGCGGTCCCCGCTGTATAGGGATGATGTCGATCGAGCAGCACTTGGTCAGGTGTTAGAAACAATTTTACAATAAAGTATCGGAGCAGCGATGTCGAGCATTACTTATTGGGTTTTATCTGACACCTATAGGAACGAATTTACCGCGCTGTATTGGGGGCGATGTTGAGCACTGCTTTCAAGCAATGATTTACAGGTGTTAAGGAACAATTTTAAGGTGGAAATGTAAATACCCCTCGGTTTGCAGGACCTGGTCGCAGGAGCCATTACATCGTGGCCTGCAGGTTCCTTAATAAAGGCGGAAATGCGCGAGCTTTGTTTATGTTGCCTGACGTGTTGGTAAACAATTGCTAGGACTATATTGGACCTGTGGTTTTGAATTCTGGATCAGAGCCTAGCATGGTGTGCAGGGGTAGGGTCCATCGAGTAGCAGGTTTGCACTCGCAGAAAGCTGGCCATGGCTGGTGGTTCGTGCAGGTGTAGGGCTCATAATGATACTTGGTAGATACTAGGTACACGTGTGGGGCTCATAGTGATACTTGGTAATTTCTAGGTACTGGTACAGGTAGAATCTACCAAGTACCATGATGAGCCCTACACGTGTACCTAGAATCTACCAAGTACACGTGTACGGCTCATAATGGTCCTTGGTAGATGTAACTTCTTCTTCTTGTTGTTACAAGGCAAAGCTGTGCCCCTGTGATGTGTGCATGCATTACTGATGATGCAGGGGTACATATTCTCACAAGGTTCCAAATCACAACAAATGGTGGTATGGCCGCTATACAGGAGCCCGTCTTTGGAGGCGAAACCCAAAAAAGATCCCCCCGATAAGCAGAGGAGCACGATGACAACGACTTTGCCACAACTCCTCTGCCAAGACGTCCGCTTGCTGGCGGCAATATCTCTAAAGTGAATCATAAATGATAATAGCCCACGTTCAATGGGGCCCTTGGAGAAGCCAATGACCAATACGCCGACTGGGGTCCACTTCTGCATGACTAAAATATGACTACCAGGGCCCACCTCTGCATGGCTGAGTGAGAAAACACCAAAGAATCATTGGCCAGGGTGGTCTCACTCACCACTCAAATCTAGAAATTATAATGACTCATAATCTTGTCACAAGTAATAATGCCTTAGGGCAAAAACCATGTGGACAATTCATCCGCCCGGGGTGGATCCGGAAGTGGGGGCAGGTCAAAAGCGGTCTGACACCACAAGCCTCTGCAAAAATGACCTCTTGCAGCGCGCACCACATGCAAAAACGCTTTACTTGAGCACTGCAGCACTTTTGCAACATTGCTGGTAAAATATTTTAGAAAACGCGTACTGTGTCACACAGTACTTAAAGGTAACAGTGAATGCTGATGAACACACCCTAGCTCAAGATTCTACGATGACTGTCCTCCCCAACATGTGAGGGGAGCACACAACTCATGACAGCATGCAACTGGAACTTCCCCCAAGCATGATCAAACGTCTGTACTCCATCTCTTCACAACACCCTCTGTGAGTGAAGAACATCTCCAACTTCCTCCCCGGGGTCTGCCGTATGTAAGAGGGAAGGTTTGCCCCCCCTCCCCCCCCTGGGGGGGGGGGGGTTGGCCAACCACCACCACCCACCGACACATGTGTACTGTACAGCATCATCTCATGGCTTGACAGCAAGACAATTGAGCGCTAAAGACCTGCACCAAATGTCAACCGGAGGAGTTGCCCCGCCAATGAGTACTTAAAGTGAGATATATCAGTCAATGAGTGTTTGTTTGCATGCATCCCAAGATGCGGCAGATTGCTTAGGGCTCAAGGCGGCAGTTGATCTGGTAGTCTGTCAGGACAGTGAGTCTCCCACTTCAAAGCTCCGTCAGGTTCCTGACCTCTCTGGCATATAAGAAAATAGAAATACCCATCACTCACACACACACACACACACACACAACACACACACACACACACACACACACACACACACACAACACACACACACACAGAGAGAGAGAGAGAGAGAGAGAGAGAGAGAGAGAGAGAGAGAGAGGGAGGGAGAGGGAGAGAGTCTCTCTCTCTCTCTCTCTCTCTCTCTCTCTCTCTCTCTCTCTCTCCCTCTCTCTCTCTCTCTCTCTCACTCTCTCTCTCTCTCTCTCTCTCTCTCTCTCTCTCTCTCTCTCTCTCTCTCTCTCTCTCGCGCGCGCACGCGGCGGAACATGCACAGAGACACTTTCAGAGAGGGGACAACATGACTAAAGTTGATGTGTCTGGCCAACATTCTGCAGGACGTGTTTGCAGGTACACACCCAGAACCACACCAAAATGGCTGCAGCACTGGCGCACTCACAATAAGATGTGGTAGAAGAGCTCGCCCAAAGTGCAGCGCACACTGCCACTGAGGCACTCACAATAAGATGCGGTAGAAGAGCTCGCCCAAATTGCAGCGCACACCGCCGGTACAGGACTCCGAATGAGACGAGCTGGAAGAGCTCGCCCAAAG
>KV908488.1:0-7500 GCA_002005505.1 Botryococcus braunii | reverse complement strand
CCCTTCTTTTTTGGGGGGGGGGGGGGTTTGAAACTCCCTCTGTTTTTGGGGTTCCAGAATTCCTTTCGCTTTCCCTCTGAGCCACACCTCAGGTGCCAGCGGGTTCCCCCTTTTTCTGCAGCTGGGCGTACCTCGTTCGTGGACTGCCGGACGCCACGCGAGCGGGCCCGCACGCTGTTAAATGCGGCAATGGCCGCGAGTTTCAGATCCGGGACGTGGGCGACAGGCACCCCCTCTCTTCGCAGCAGCCTGCTCGCACAGCTCCTCAATCTCTCAGTATCTTGAAGTGGGGAATTCACTATTTACAGGTACTTTTATGGCATCCAAACCCCTTGCCAAAAACCCCAATTTACAAATATATCTGTGGAATCCAAATCCCAATTTACTCATGCTTCTTTGGGAAGGCCAAGGACCTCTATGCTCCCTCATTGGCACGCCCATGCTCATGGTCAGACACCAAGCCTCTGCTCATGCTCATGCATGCCTCTGCTCATGCATGAGCATGAGCAGAGGCATGCACCCCTTTGCCCCATGACCACAAAGCACCCCTATCCCTCATGTGTACACATCACGCCTCTGCTCAGGCTCACACACAGCATGCCTCTGCTCGCGTTCACACAGCCCGCCCACCCCTGCCCAGCTTTACTCAGCATGTCTCTGCTCATGCTCACAATGCATGCCTCTGCTCAGGTTCACACAGCACCCCTCTGCTCATGTTGACTCAGCACGCCTGTGCTCATGTTCAAACCATCCCCCCCCCCCCCCCGGCTCATGCTCATCACAGTACGCCTCTGCTCATCTCCCACACAATACCCCTCTCTGCTGATGTTCACTCAGCACCCCTCTGCTCACGATCACTCAGCACGCCTCTGCTCATGCTCACACCACAACCCCCCCCCCCCCCCCCCGCTCATGCTCATCACAGTACGCCTCTGCTCATGTTCACACAGCACCCCTCTGCTCATGTTCACACAGCACCCCTCTGCTCACATTCACCAGAACACCCCTCTGCTCATGCTCACACACTGCACGCCTCTGCTCACGCTAACACAGCACGCCTCTGCTCATGGCCGGCAAAAGCTCGCCTTTCTTCAACACACTTCCTGTGCCCCGTCTAGGTCATCAGCTGCTACAGCCAACCAAACCAGGGATGCAGACATGCAGGCACACTTGCAGGTGGCGATGCGGAAATATGCCCAGCCCAGTCACTGCACAAAGACCCCAAGATAGCGCAAGATGGTGCAAAAGACTTTGAAAACAGAGAAAATGGCATTAAAGTCTCTCTCTCTCTCTCTCTCTCTCTCTCTCTCTCTCTCTCTCTCTCTCTCTCCCTCTCTCTCTCTCTCTCTCTCTCTCTCTCTCTCTCTCTCTCTCTCTCCCCCCCCCCTCTCTCTCTCTCTCTCACACACACACACACACACACTCACACACACACACACACACACACACACACACACACACTCACTCACTCACACACACACACACTCACTCACTCACACACACACACACACACACTCAATCTTTCTCTCTCTCACACACATTCACATTCTCACACACACACACACACACACACACACACACACACACACACACACACACACACACACACACACACACACACACACACACACGCACGCACGCACGTACGCACGGTGTCCTACTACAAAGTACACCTTTTTTTGTGTACGCCCGCACAGAGAACGAAAGCCATCAAAAACGGGGCG
Organism: Botryococcus braunii; assembly: GCA_002005505.1. NCBI lineage: Eukaryota > Viridiplantae > Chlorophyta > Trebouxiophyceae > Botryococcus > Botryococcus braunii. The sequence continues at coordinate 5,776 of KV908488.1, read as the reverse complement.
GCGGGGAAACTCGATCCCCCCCCCCCTCTTTCCAAATAAAAAGAAATCAAAGAAGAAGTAGGCCGCAGGCGGCCAACCTGAAGAGGTCTGTCCCGACGCGGCGGAGGCGGTACTCCCGGGTTGACGGGTGCAACTGGTACTCGTCAATAATCAAGCGGGATGCCGGCTCCGAAGCCTTGGAACCCACAGCAATAGATCCATCCGGAAGCGCAGCGATAGTGGCTGCCAGAGGTTCTGCGTCCTCATCATGGGGAACAAAGGCGTGCCGAACCACGCCCAGCCTGTCTGGTGTTGCCCCGCCTGCACATGAGTTGGACTCCACCTCAGACAGCGGAGAGGCTGAGGAGGATTTGCTGGTGATCAATTGCCCTGTGGATGGCTCATTTGGTTCGCTTGATTGGGAAGCACGGCGTGGGTGGCCTCAGTTGACAAGGCTAGAAAAACAGGGAAGGAAAGGCTGGTACTTTGCGTTTGACGGGGCAAGAAAAGCAGGGTTAGTAAAGGTTGCTACTGTGCGTTTGGCAAAGCAAGAAAAGCAGGCCAAGAGAAGTCTGCTAGTGTGTGTTTGACAGGGCAAGAAATGGTGTTACTGTGCGCCTCTCCTCTGTCATTAACAAAGCGAGTCAACCAGTCCTCAGAAAGAGGCTGGCATTAAAAGGTTGAAATAACCTCCGCAATTCTCGGGTTCCAAAGAGCAGGTACTGACAGATTCAAACAAACATTGGCATGAACATGTTCAGAGACGCCCTGGTATTCACAAGATCAACATAACACATTTTTTTGCGCAACCACATGTTTGAAAAATGAAATGAAAGAGGGGGGAAGGGGAAGGGAAAAAAAAAGGGGGGGGAAACTTGCATCTATGGGTTTAGAAGAAAACTAGCATTCAGAGGATCAAGGATTACAGATTGCAACAGGTAGATAAGCGTTCCGCGTCAGACAGGAAGTGTTGGTTGTCTGACGTCTGTCAGGGTTTTAGAAAACCCGGAGTGTTTTGCCAGACGCAGATTACGAAACTAAAACATGACGCGCCTTCGATCTATAGAATCATATTTACTATGGATTCATACAAAGCAGGAACAGGATCGAGGCCATCTTGCACAGAAGGCCGTATAGCAGCGAAAAGGCCGAGGCCTAATGACCAACACATACATCAAAGAGCCGGGCAATACAAGCATAAGTGCGTAGGCAATACAAGCCAACTGGCTTCTTAAAAGAGTGACCTCCCACAGGTGTTTCCAATGCCCTATGGGATGGGCATTGCAGCATGTGTTTCCTAGAACTGACAACAAGAGTCCATAGGCATCCTGCACCACATCAGACGCAGCCGAGGGACGGGGTATGAAGACTAGAAAGGACACCTGTCACTCGAGCAATCAACGACTCTGGCAGATATGCTGCAGCACCCCATTGTCTCTCCGGAAGCTTAACTAACACCGGCGCATTGCCAGCAAGTTTCAGGATATCGGCCGATGTTTGAGATTCAGCGGCTGCACAATCCCACAGCGAAACTAAGAACTTGTTTGGCAGTTTCCTCGGGCATCGATGAGCCCCGATGCCCATAGTTTAGCGATAAACAAGCAATCCAAAATGTCCCGAAAGCAGAAGAAGTTGCAGGTTGCCACTTCAAAAATACGTTGCCCACCACGTAACTTGCCAGGACTCCATCAAAGCTTTCAGAACACCGGCAATAATACTTTGAACATGTGAGCGTCTTCGGTAGTGAAGTGTTAGTCCTTAGCCGGTGGGCAGAGAAGGAGAGGCGGCACGTACCTCGCTCTGGCAAAGACGCGAACGTTCGGCACGCCGCCGCCGACCGGAAAATAGCACGCGAAAACGATGCAAACTGCTTCATGTTTACAACGAAGAACAACTCAACGCAATAATGACTGAGGCGGCAGGTCCTGCCGACATAATCTTTGAGAAAAGAGGTAGATCGTACGGGATGTGATGCGGACAACCGGAGCCACCAGCCTGTGGGCTCACGGAACCCCCTATTTTCAAATTTGCAGGGTTTTCGAGGGCAAGTCGCGGAGGTACAGAAGGTGCCAGTGCTAGTACAGTAGTACTACCTTCACTTCTACACCACGTCCCTGTTTCCGTGTACATCCACAGGTTGCTGGGGATGCTGTGGATCTATCCGGATGACGGGGTCGCCCGCCACCAACCAGGAACTAATTGTATGCACATTGGTCTGTCTGTGATTTTCTTCAAGGGCTTGGTTATGCTGGGTGGAGGCCAAGGCCCTTCGTGTAGGTATGGGGGCCATGGGGAGTATTGGTGGTGCTTACGTAATCTCGTCTCCGCGTGTGCCGGGTCATGCACACTTAAAACTTTTTCTAAGTACTAGTAGTAGTACTGGCAGTAATACTACTACTACTACCTCCGACAGTAAGAAGACAATAGGAACCTTCAAACCGTTCACCTCAACCTTGATGCCTTTGATATCCCTTTTTGCTTCAGTGTCTGGAGGTTTGCATGGGAAGGTTTCGAGATCAAAGTGGAGATTTGACTGCCTTCTTTGACGAGGCCAAAGAACTCCTTGAACGAGAGCTTTTCTGTGTTGTTGCATACTGGTAGAACATAAAACCCAATGCAAATCAACATCATAATCCGTCAATGTTTCCGTGCAGTGATGGTGCCGCTCCAACTTGTTCGGAATGTCGTGTCTGGTCATGTGCATGGTGGTGTGCACAAGCTTTACGGAACTCATGTACCTCACTTTTTATCTGCATGTCGTGCTCAAGCAGAAGGTACGAGTCCACCTAGACCGACTGTCGTTGACGGACAAAAACGTTCGATAGAAAAGTTTTCGGCTCAATGACAGTCGACCTCTGCAAGGGCTTCTACTCTGCCAAGGAATCTTGGCTGTACATGTACAGCCCTCATACGTCCTTCTCACTGGTGTACTCCAACGAGTTCCTGCCATCATGATGAGGTTCACCTCCCATGTGTACTTGCCGCCAGCTGGTTGCCGTTGACGTCCAGCAGGCGGCAAGTACACGTGGAAGGTGAACCTCATCATGATGGCAGGACCTTATTAGAGGAAAAGTGAATTACTTCGGCCCCTAGATTCCGCGTTCCCGCATGCACGATTTATGGTGTGCGGTTAGGATAAGCTTCACTCTTTATACTAAATATATCAGTCTCTGGCCCCCGATGCCCGAATCGTCGTGACTTGTTGGAGAACACCAATGAACGTTTGGCTGACGACATGAAGGATTGTCAGCTGGAAGTTCACACTAGCGCAAGTCCGACGGTCCGTTCATGGGCAGATGCTATGCACGACAGCTTGTAGGTCATGACATATGATCATGGACAATGACATCGTTGACAAACCGGGGACCGGAACAGCTTGTATACAAGCTGTAAGTCATGACACATGATAATGGAAATGGACATCATATGGTCATGGACAGACCGGGGTTGACTTCAGAGTTCTTGTGTAGACATAAGTAAATGCCCCGTACCAAACATTCACGGATGGGTTTGCGGATCATATGTACTTCGCTTTTGATTTGAACATTCACAAATGGGCACCCAGCTCTTGGCACCATCAAGCCACGACAGAGCCGCAAGATTCATAACCCAAACATGTTAAAGAAAAAGTGCACAGTGTGCATGCCCCCTTCCCACCGTAGGTACCCCAACGTCCTTGTGTGTATGTCATAGCCTTAGTTATGACATATAATGTATTGGTAATCCACGTGACTGCATGGTCCGGCAATCACGTGGGGCAGCAGTCTCGCGGGCATAGATAAGCTCGCCTGCCACAAAAGTTCCCTTCAGATTGATAGCCTGGGAACGACTTGATATTAAGTTTTCCGACAAACCGTGGACATCAAGATTGTGATGCTATGCGCTAAAGCAGTCTTAGTTACTGTGTATAGGGCCGTGTGGACAATCTTCTACTTACAATGTCCTTTGCTTGAGGCTAGGTAGTGTGAGAGGTACTTCGGTCTATCCACCACCGACAGTCGGTGGCGCACACCAGTCTTTATATATTCAAGAGGTTTTAGGAAGTGAGAGTCACAGTACCTCACGTTTGTTGTGTATACCTAGTGGTGACAGAGATCCCGGTAGGGGACGCCCACCGAGGGGAGCATCACACATTTACAGCAGGTGTATGCAGGGGATCCTACGCCCCAAAAGTCATTGTAATTACTTACATTCCCAATTGTAAGGCTCACATCTCAATTCTCTACTTTCTCTGCCGAGACTGCCTGGTTTCGGACTACGATCGCAGATCGGTGAGTGGCGCGCTACATCCCGACACTATCCTGAGCTCAAAGTAAGTTGATGGATGAAGCTGTGTAATATACCCACGAGCGATTAAGTGTGTCTTGTGAGTTTTCATTTTGAATTCATACCTGGTGGGACTCCCTCTCGGAGTTTCCAAGGTCCGTCGCTTGTGCCTGATAAGCACTTTGATTGAGATACTGTGTTTGCCTAGAAGTGTTTATTGGCGCAAGGCCTGTGATTTCTGAGGTTTCATCTGCTCTGCGTCTGTTTAGAGTCCAGTCCGTCCCTCTTGCGAGAGTAAGCTTTTGTGCGGATCAGAATCCGGCACTTATCTGTTTCGATTGTTAAGTGACCTACCATACCGGGAGATGCGAGGTTAAAGTCTTGATTAGAAGTAAAGATCAGGGATTCAATTGGCATGTTTGCCTCTGTGTCGTGCTTTTGGGCATAGCCGCCCGCGCTTGGACCTCTCTCCCAGGATTGGTGGTGTACGCTGACATTTGTATTTGAGTTTGAAGGCTCAACTTTTTGGCTGAAACCAGGAAGATAGTTGACTGGATTGCGAGCAGGTGGAATCTCGAAGAACGGCACGACGCCGGTAAGCATAAGGCGGCAGTGATCATTAGAGTGTCAGGCAGAAGTTGTAAATCGTAACATTTTAAAAATTTTTGAGTGGTCAAGAAACTTACACCCCATACGCATGATAATCGTCTGACGGTGGAGCACATTTTAGACAACCGAGAAACACAGCTTCTGTCCACACTTGCTAGAGTGATAGGACCTGTGCAGGGATAGTGTAACTCGTGTTGCTTGAGATTTGTGTCAGTGTTTGAAGCATGACAGACTTTGGTATGGAGGTACCTGTAGAAGAAGAGGTAGTGACACCCCCAAGAGGTACCAGACGTAACCCAATACACATTCCTGATACTCCTCGTGCTGTGCCAATCGCACAGTCGTTACAAATCATACAAGATGAGCCTGAACTGGCGGCTTTAGTGCCAGCCATGATTCAGAGCATTGAGAGAGGTTGTGGTGCATATGAGGCCCAGAAGTTTGCTGATTCCTTAAGACAGGGTGCTGATGTTGGTAATGAGTCAGTTCACATTATTCAAGGTTTGGTTAGAGCATTTAATAAGGCCCTCAACATTAAAGACTCAGAGATGTCAGCACAAATTCGTTCAGCAGTTACTGCAGCAGTGAGCCAGCCAAGGCCAGTACCAGCAGTCAGTGGACCTACTCCTCAAGAAAGAGCAACTCGACGCAAGATGTTAAACGAGCGTCTTCCAGCGCTCGTAAAAGGTACGTCTATTGTTCATTGGATTGAGGTGGTAAGGCTCATCATCAGACAGGATGGTACAGGTTTGACCCCATCTGAGATTTTGGATGCTGTTAAAAAAGCTGCATGTGCTAATAATGAGGTAGCTTTAAACATTGACTCTAACGTTGCGGGCAAGATACTGACTGATGTGAATGAGCTATTTGTGATACTGACCAAGCTCTTCAAGCCGGACCAACATGGATATTTGGCAGCCTT
>KV908487.1:360017-367738 GCA_002005505.1 Botryococcus braunii | reverse complement strand
TGGTGTCCGAACAACTGCAATTGGCGTTAATCGGTTTAAGTACACTTATACGGCCAGAATCGACAACGCTGATTCAGTGGCGACACTGACCTTGAAGGAGCGACAGAGATTACATATCTACCTAAGAAACAACACGGCATTGTCACCATTTGGCTGGTGTTCGATAGGTCAAGCAAGTGTGCGGGATTTTGCCCCTAGGTGTCAACGCCGTCACTCACCAGCTTACCAAGAAATATTGGGAATTTCATTTTCCCGCAGACGATCAAAGACCATTCGGTGAGTCTCCCGCAGACGCTCAAAGACCCTAAGGTGATCCTCATACTGTTTTTACTCATTTCCTCCCGCACTCCGTATGGGTCTTGACCCGGGTCTAGACCTCTTTACAAACATATATAGAGAGCGGGCCCGCTCTCCTTATATGTTTGTATGGGTCCAGCAGATCTGCTTTCTCCTTTAGGAAAAGCTTGGTGTCCTTACAGAGTTTTCGAATACCTTGTAAAAACTCTGTATCCTCCTAAGCCTACGTAGGTGTATACAGAGTCTGTGTATGTGATAACATTCCGAGAGGAGCGCTTCCAGCGAGCGTGTTCTGGCAAGTGGAAAGAATTCTAGATGTAATAGTGCAGGTGGAGTAAAACACTTCTAACTACCCCGTCGCTGAGGCCCTGTAGCGGTATTCTTCTTCAAATAGAGTCCGAGAGGCCACACCCATATTCCGAAATTTCCCAATAGTGGTATCTGCTTCAGAGATTCTGAGACGCCCAAGCGAAATTGTACTCCGATTCAGGACGGAACTGTAGATTTAAAGTTGCGATGTTTTCAAATTCATTGTCCGCTTCCTTTGTGCAACCATATGGACCCTTGTTGATGCATCAACAAGGGTCCTTGAAAGGGGTGCCAAGTAAGGTACCCCAATTAAGCGACGGTGAGCCCTCCCACGATGGCTTATTTCATGGGTTATCTTCAGCGGTATGAGGAGTAACGAGGAAGAAGAATAATGACGGAGTCAATCCATGATACCTCAACCCCCTCTTTCTTCTGCGGACATTATATACACAATAAGCAGAGACATAGCCGACGCCATGATTCAATATGTTTGCCCATATCAACCTGCCGTGGTCCCATCCGCCGGTCATGGCATTAAGTGATTCATCCATTGCCATGTTCTAATGTCTCATCCAAAGTTCTTTGGAGAGGACTCTTCTCCCCAAGCAAGCATGGACGCACGCACACGCACAAGCGCAGATGTACAACCGCCAGGACATGCATGCATACGCTCACTCAATTGTAAGACGGAACGTACGTTTCTTAATCTGAAGCCGTCTGCCGTGAGTCCCTCCATGCCACCAGGAGAATGGGTGCAGCAGGTCGATTAACAAGTCGTTGCTCAAAGGTTGTCCAGTGTGATGTTGGAAGCCCAGCCATGAAGTCCTTCACTGCTTCATACTCCTCTTCGCCGCCTGACCCATGTTTTCAAAGGCCCGTGCATAAGCCCGTGCAAACACGACAGTGATGCAGAAATCACCAAGGCCCAAAAGAAAAACATTGCCTGCCATTGCCTACCATTGCCTTGCGGGAGCTGGCTTTGCATTTAATCTCTCCCTTCCGCCAAATACCACGTCCTCCCTACCCCTCCTCAATATCAACATCTCCATTGATATAGATCTTATCGATGTTATAGCTAGGACAAGAGATGATCCCCTACAGGAAACCCCGGATGGGCCAACATCAAGTCCTTGCATGTAAAGATCCATATGCATACATAGGGATGCTTTATGCACGAGTAGTGGGGTGCAAAACATTGCACAATCCTAACATCCACATCTCCTCTGTGTGTGTGTGTGTGTGTGTGTGTGTGTGTGTGTGTGTGTGCCTGCGTGCGTGCGTGCATGCGGTGCGTGCGTGCGGTGCGTGCGTGCGTGCGTGCGTGTGTGTGTGTGTGTGTGTGTGTGTGTGTGTGTGTGTGTGTGTGTGTGTGTGTGTGTATGTGTGTGTGTTGGGGGGTGGGTGGGTGGCAGTGTGTGTGTGTGTGTGTGTGTGTGTGTGCGTGCGTGCGTGCGTGCGTGCGTGCGTGCGTGCGTGTGCGTGCGTGCGTGCGTGCGTGCGTGCGTGCGTGCGTGCGTGCGTGTGTGTGTGTGTGTGTGTGTGTGTGTGTGTGTGTGTGTGTGTGTGTGTGTGTGTTGCGCACCCCCTCACATCTCCCTCCATCCTTCGCTTGAGGGTTTGCAAACAGGTTTGCAAAAACAAGTCCGGATCGGGACTCCTAACACCAAGCTAAGGGTTTGGGGGGGGAGGGGGGGCTGTGCCACTCACCAGGGTGGGTGTGGTAGGCCAGTACGCTGATGATGCCACCAGGTCTCAGAACCCTAGACACCGCCTGCAATGCCGCCAGGGTTGTGTCGGCGCGGGTGACTAAACCCTTGCGGCCCCAGCCCGGCAAGTACCCTAAATTAAAGCACACCAGGGTTGCTTCCTGTACATGCTCCTGCAATGCCCCCCCCCCCAAACACACACAGATAGCCTCAGCGCCTAATTAGGGTTCAAATTTAAACTTATTTTTGATCTTGTTTGGGGCTAACAGATTGGGGCCCTACATGACACTCTTGCACACTGAAACCCTAGAACCCCAACACCTGTATCTTGCACCGTAACACCCACATCCGGAGCAAGCTCCCATCGAACCCTTGAACACTAGCTTTAGGAAACCTTTAAACATGATTGCGTTTTGGATTAAAATGTGGGAAAGGCGTCGCGACATGTTGGCACATGTCTGTGACAATACGTGGGTTGAGCAGGATGTAGCCTCTGAACTCAAGTCAAATTCCTGTTGCTCCGAAACTTAGAATACATGAAAGATAGCTCCCAGTGTCAGGTAACGTTTATTCTAAATAACTTTCAAAGAAGATGCAGTCGTCACCCCCCCCCCCCCGGGGCCCTGAGGTGGATTTTCAGCGACGCGGAGGTGCGGTTCGTACCTGGATGCTACTTCCACATCTAGGATCCGCTTTTTCTCTGCTATTTTGTCCATAGCAGGCAAATTATTTGCCTGCTATGGATGACGGAACAGTGCGTAAAAGACAGGACGACACTTTTGACAGGTGCATGTATTGGACCCCCCAAGGAGAAAATATTGCCCCAAATTCAAGAGAGAGAGAGAGAGAGAGAGAGAGAGAGAGAGAGAGAGAGAGAGAGAGAGAGAGAGAGAGAGAGAGAGAGAGAGGGGGGGGGGGGGAGACTGAGAAAAAGCATGGGGGGCGGGAGATATTGGGAAGGCAGTGGGGCAGACCTCCAAGCGAGAGTGGCAGCCAACAACGAAGGAGAGGGAGGGCAGGAGGCCCCTCTGCCCCTCATCACTATCCTCCAACACGCTTCTTGTGGATCTCACCGCATCCTCCTGCACCGCTACACCCAACCCCCACCGTTGCTGGTTGAATCAATGGCTTGAATAGGATTATCAGCCATTAGCCATTATTGAATTGGATGATTAGCCATTCGCCATTAGTAATTATTGAATAGGATGATTAGCCATTATTGAATATGATGATTAGCCTTGCTCCTCCGACATGCTTCTTGTAGATGTCAATGCATCGCTCCTGCCCCCGCTAGTTCCAACCCCAAGCATGAGCCTTGGCCCTCCAACCTAGCCTATATCGTACGGCCACTGTACCGCTGCGACACCCAGGCCTAGTCAACTGCGCTGGCTGCACCTCACGGTTGAGATACCCAGGCCAAGTGTTTGGGCTGCATTCACATAATTGCTGAGGTATATACGCAGGCCAAGTACTTGCGCTCCATTCACATATTTGTTGTAATACCCAGGTCAAGTACTTACGCTGCATGACTTAATTGTTGTAATACCGAGGCCAAATACTTGCACTGCATGCACTTAACGGTTGTAATACCCAGGCCTGGTCAACTTCGCTGCATGCACCGTATGGTTGAAATACCCAGCCCTAGTCAACTACCCGGGGGGACAGAGGAGCATTCATCTTATGTTTAAAGTGAATGAGATGCACATTCCTAGACTAAGGGTTCAACCGAGGGTGAAAGTTTGCACCAGTAACCAGAAGCGGCATGTACAGCAGAAAAAGCCCATACGGCCTCATTGACACGTGCTTCTGTCATTAATGAGAAATATAAAGATACCAACAGGTCGGCAGTACCCCGGGGAAATGCACACTTTACTGGGTGCTTGACATGTTTGAAGCACACTTACAGGAGCGCGCGCCTGTGCGTGCACGTGCACGCGCGCGCGCGCGCACACACACACACACACACACACACACACACACACACACACACACACACACACACACACACACACACACACACGCGCGCGCAGGAATCCATGCAGGAATCCATATCGCTAAGAAATCAAGCTGCTGGTCCAAGTGAGATTGGAAGCAACATTTAGGAGGGGACAACCTGGATGTGACCAGACGAGGGAACAGCATTAAGAAGTGGCCAGAAGAGGAAGCTGGCTTGAGGAGGGAACAACGCGGATGTCAATGAAGGTGACGTGGCCAGAGGAGGGAACAGCCTTGAGAAGTGGGCAGGAGCGGAAGCGGGCTACGGGATGCTCATCCCTAATCATATAACCCTTAATCCCGGAGGCATTGAGGAGCGGAGCACCTGGATGTCAATGATGGTGAGGTGGCCAGAAGGGCCCACAGCGCGGGCCAGGAAGAGGGCGTCCGCCCCGTTGCCGGCAGTGGCATCCACAACGCGGTCCCCCGCCCGCACAAACTGGCCCCAGAGGGCGTGCGCCACCGCGGTGAGGCGGGAGCCTCCCCGCAGGAGCTCCTCCACCTCTGAGGTCCCCCTCCCTGGGAACCCCCCCCCCCCCGCGGACACCACCTATCAAAAGGGAAGAAGGGGGTTTGAAAGGAGGAGGAGAAGGAGAAGCCAGAGGGGGCGGGGGGGAGAGGGAGGAGGTGGAATACGAGGAGGAGGAGAAGGAGGAGGAGGAGGAGGAGGAAGGGGAGGGAGAGACAAGAGAAAAAGGAAAGTCACAAAAAAAGGGGAGGGAGAGCAGGAGGATGACATTTGGGTTTGGTCGCTGAAACCTTGGGTTCGTCCTTCTTATCTGGCTCTTGTAAGGGGGTGATTGGGTGTTTTGGTCTTTACCCCACTCTTGTCAGGTGGGAGTTGCAGATGTCCAGCCACTAGAGGCAGATGAGATGGGACAGCCCCCACAGTACCCATCAGACACGCCTAAGACTATCAAGGGGCGCTGTACCTCGGGTGCACGCACGTGGGCCCACGCCTACGCACGCCCACCCGTGCCCTGAACCCCTCTCAGATATTTCTGCCTTGGCGTTGCACATGGATTACTCCCATTGCACATGGATTATTCGGACGACGCGATAACGAGCATTCCCACAACCTCTCTCTCCATCATCACGCACCAGCAGTACGCAGCCGACTTCACAATTCAGCAGCAGTACACTTAAAAATTCAGCAGCAGCAGTACGTAGTGCACTTTAGAATTCAGCAGCCCCCCCCGTTTGGCCCAGGACTTGGAAGGAAGCCTTGAAAGTGGGTGGTGGAGACAGAATCCTTATGCAAAACCTCTATGGGGGGCAGAATTCAAGCCACTGTTGTGAATAACAAATGATATCGAATCCGTTCAACAGTGGGTTCTCCTGCAAGGCACTCCCAAGAAAAGATGTTTGCTGTTTCCGGTTGAACCGTGTGCTGCGCAAGAGGATTTCACCTGCGCTCTGGTGGGCGCGCCTTGTTCTCGGCAGCAAGTCCCGGTGGCAAGGTCTCCATGAAGGACTGCCACGCTCCCCTGTTCTTTTCCAAGCTGCAAACCGCTGCCACGGAATTTATCTTGTCAGCGCAGCACGCTTCGAGATCATGTACGACGCTGTCTTGACAGGACGGCACAAACACAACACCATATACATATAAAACATTTGTCAGCACACTTTGATCACTTCAATGGAAGGGATGCCCAGAGCGATGCAGCATTGCTACCCGGCCGGACCACGAGATGCGATATCTCACCGTTCTAGTACGAAACAGATCTCTGCAGGGACATGGGATTGAGCTGCTGTAACCAGTTACACACTGAATAGAAAGCCCAGATTTCGCCAAGATCTCAAATCTGAACATGTGCAAGGCAGACCTGAGCTTAAGCGTCCCTGCACAAGCCGGCCTTGGACATAAACATTCACAGTATCCAGGGTGTTAAAGCTCTCACTTAAATTGCCAATCCCATATACATATTTACAGACGCTTGAAGGGCTTTCGTTTGTTTCATAGAAAAAGTGACAGTTGGATGTTGTGCGTGGCGCCGACATGTAGCAGTACGCATGTTGTTCCAACCGTACGATCCAGATCTCCGGTACAATGCCGAGCTAAGCACCGTTTCCTTCCGTTCTTGTAAATAATATTTGTGCATTTGCATCAAATATTGTTACTGTAGCAATTTAACGCCCTCCCCGTCTCCTGCAAGTTCTATTGTTCAAACGCCCTCGTCGACGATTTGCCAGGGTGTCTGAGCCCGGGCCTCTCTAGTGATTCTCGACATACTAGTCGAACAATTTAGTGGATGTGTTATTGAAGGGATATCATATATATTATTTCCCAGGACAGTAGGAACATGCTAGCGAGGGACACCGCACATGTCACCGTTGCTCGGAGTTGCGGAAGGCAGCAGTGACCGAATCATTGTGTTGGTTCCAACATTTATCCGCTATGTCATTGGGTCATTGAAACATCTGCCATTAGTGGATGGATTCTGTATGTGGGCTTGCGTCGTGCGACGTGTGAACCATGGCCTTAACAGATGACACGGATGCTGGTCGAGATCAAGACAATAATGACAGAATGCTTCAGATGGTTGCGGACAGCGGCCCCTGGGGCCACTAGCTGGCGGGGTAGAGGAATTGTACGGCATGGTCCAGGCCTGCCCATGTACAGGAATATTAGGGTCAGACCCATGTGCATCACTGGAGCTCAGAACCTACATACATGTTTCACTGGGTCACTTCAACGTGCACAACCTGGTAAGTACCTCGCCCGCTTTTCATGCTGCGGAGGCCCCAATAAAATACACCAACCTGCTGTCAGAGTAACAATGCACTGCCGCACGCGCGCGCTCGCTCTCTCTCTCTCTCTCTCTCTCTCTCTCTCTCTCTCTCTCTCTCTCTCTCTCTCTCTCTCTCTCTCTCTCTCTCTCTCTCTCTCTCTCTCTCTCTCTCTCTCTCTCCCTCCCTCTCTCTCTCTCTCTCTCTCTCTCTCTCTCTCTCTCTCTCTCTCTCTCTCTCTCTCTCTCTCTCTCTCTCTCTCTCTCTCTCTCTCTCTCTCTCTCTCACCCCTCTCTCTCGTGTGTGTGTGTGTGTGTGTGTGTGTGTGTGTGTGTGTGTGTGTGTGAGTGTGTGAGTGAGTGAGTGGAGTGAGTGAGTGTGTGTGTGTGTGTGTGTATGTGTGAGTGAGTGAGTGAGTGAGAGAGAGAGAGAGAGAGAGAGAGAGAGAGAGAGAGAGAGAGAGAGAGAGAGAGAGAGAGAGAGAGAGAGAGAGTGTGTGTGTGTGTGTGTGTGTGTGTGTGTGTGTGTGTGTGTGTGTGTGTGTGTGTGTGTGTCTGTCTCACTGTCCCTCTCCCTTCCCCCCCTCGGGGGCAGGGCAAAGGGCGCATGCGCTGCTGGGGCCGGCCGTCAGCCACTGCAAGACGCTCTGGATGCTGCTAATGGAAGTTTAAAGGCCTTTCACTT
>KV908487.1:335017-347517 GCA_002005505.1 Botryococcus braunii | reverse complement strand
CGATGTAGGATGCGGAGCAGACACCCCCGGCAATAGCCAGCGGCTCCATCTCATTTTTCGCTGACATCATTCTACACCAAGCTCTGCATATCAAACCTCTTCAGCTGCAAGAGGCAAGATTTAGATTCGAGAGCACAAGCTACACAAGCCCTGCATATCAAACCTCCTCAGCTGCATGAGGCAAGACCTAGACTCGAGAGCACAAGCTACACAAGCCCTGCATATCAAGCCTCTTCAGCTGCATGAGGCAAGATTTAGACTAGAGCACACGTCCTACACAAGCTCCGCATATCAAACCTCTTCAGCTGTACGAGGCAAGACTCAGACTCGAGCAAAGATACTTAGGACTGGCCACGCGCTACTAGGTCAAGCTTCACTAGTGAGTACTTCCTGCTCCTGTTAGAACTTCTTGAGCTGTTCGACACTTTTTCATCACCTCGAAACCCACACAGTTGGCCGACTGGGTCTGCTTGAGCGTGTTCCGCGGTTCATGCATGTGACCTCGACCAATATCTGCACACGCATGGCACACACAAACACAAGTTGCGATTTCTGACACGCCTCTTGTTATTGTCCACTCTCTACATATAGAGAGTGGACACAGAAGCGGTCCAGAGGAAGCGGCTTGCTTCTAACACCAACTCTGTGGTTTCAGACTCTTGAGACAGGGCTTCTGGAAAGCTTTTTCAGGGGATACAGTCTTAGAGCCAAAGGCGGTCAAAACCCAAACCTCCTGCTGCTCTTTTATTGATCCCACATCTCCTGAGACTTCTCACCTTCCATACATGTCCGCACAAAACCACTATCTCCGTGCGGACCCTTTTTATTGACCCTCGCACCTCCTGAAACGACGCATCTTTATTAAAAGCTAGAGACACGTGGTGGGCACAGCCACATGGGGTTCACGTGACCCCAGGAACATGCACAGATGGCGCAAGGAACAGCATGCGGTAGTTTGCCCGTAGGCATAACTGGCAGCACGGCAAGCACACCGTGGGACACATCAACAGCATGACACGTCAGTTCTATGTGCAGCAAATACCACTTCGGAGACGGCCCTTGCACACACTGCAATGCACGATGTCAGAGGTCAGACGCTTGCCCCTTCCAGGTCCTCACCGCTGGTGGATATCTCGCTTTTCCCAGGTCACCAACACGTGACCTTCACATGTGCGCCTCCACATGGCCCAGGGCATTAATTCGTCGCCTTCACATGGCCCAGGTCACCAACACATCACCTTCACATGGCCCAGGTCACCAACACGTCACCTTCACAAGTCCCACGTCACCAACACGTCACCTTCACATGGCCCAGGTGATTCAACACGTCACCTTCAGATGGGGCCCACATCGTCAACACGTCACCATTACATAGCCCAGGTCAGCAACACATGACCTCCACGTGACACCAGGTCATCAACACCTGACCTACACATGACACCAGGTCATCAACATGTGAGTTCCACATGGCACCAGGCCATCAACACATGCCTTGCCATATGACACCTGGTCAGCAATGTGTGACCTCGACATGACACCAGGTCATCAACATGTGACTTCCATATGAGACCAGGTCATCAATATGTGACTTTCCCTTGACCTCAAAAGCCGTAGCACACTCCCCCATCAAGACCCTAAATGCTATGACCTGCATTGAATGGGTTTGGTCATGCACAACCTGTGTGATGGGCGATCGTGGCTCACCAGCCGGGTGCCACGATCGCCCATCACACGGCCCTCCATCGCCATGGGACCCCGCTCAACTACCTTTATGGCAACGAGCTGCCGGAACAAGCTCCAGATGAGCCCCAATTGACGAGCATTTCACCCCAGCCTGGCCCCCTCCCCGGAAGGGGCCCTTGCCCCCTCCTTTTCACCCTTCTCACCCCCCTCTCCAAACACTTTCACAACCTCAACCATAAACGTTCATAGGCTCAGCCACCCAGAAAGTGGAGTCCGTAGGGTCAAGTTAAGGCCGTCAAAACGGCCATCAGATCCACCTTGTCCACGCTGCCACCCAGAGAAACGGAGCCAGAGGGAAAGCAGGGGACGGAAGGACCTGCATCCAGCACAGAGGGGACAGGGGGGGGGGGGGGGGGAGGATGGCATCAACGAGTTCATGATAACAGCCAGCCGCTTGCACATGCGTGGCCCACCACAGATGAGCCCAACTCGACAATGCTTGAGACGACATGACACCAGCCAGCCTCGAGTAAATGGGAGGTGAGTCCCCCTCACCCGGGACGTGCCATCTACGGCCTCCCGAAACCTCCAGGGACCTGCGAGGCGTGTTGTCCCTTGTTGGGGGTAAATCCAACCAAAGGGCTGGGGGGGGGGGGGGGGGAGCACAAGGTTTGCACATTACATGGTCAGAGTTTGGCTAGGCATGTGGTCTTAATCGGCATAGGTATCTTTTTCAAACCCCTTGGGAACATCACCATGCCTTGAAAGCGATTCCAGCGAGAATAACTCACCGACCCCCTCCCCCTAATACTCCCCCAGTGTGGACTAAATTTAAATCCCATCCAAGGATTCTTCCCACGGCCCGCTTCCCTTTCCCTCTGCATTCCAAAGCCTGCCTCTGGCGGCCCTGTGGGTGCCGTATGAGGCCAAGGCGCCCACATGTGGGGAGAAGGAAACCCTCCCCTGATTACCCGCCCACAAGAGCGGAGAAGGAAACCCTCCCCGGATTCCCCGGCCAGAGGTGGGGGAAAGGAAACCCTCCCAGGCAAGCCCGCCCACGTACGGGGTATAGAAGTCTTGACAAGGCCTGGCCAGGCCCTTCAGGGGGGCTCGCCTACACTCCCCTCCAGGCGGATCATCTGCGGTTCCTCTGGGAAGAGGTGGAGTGGGAGGGCGGAAGTGCTTTTGCTACGGCAGTGGGGCCTGGGGCAGGGGTCGGCTGGGGCCCGCTGGGGTGAAAGATGCGGACTTTCTGGGCCACCAGGCTCTCCAAGTGGGAGATCTGCGCCCGCATCTGGCGCAGCACCTCAAACATGAGCTCGTGGCTAGCCTGCGGCTCGCTCACCTCCGCCAGCTCCTTCTCAAACTCATCGCGTTCCTGAAGTACCAAAGCGAACAATCTGCTTAAGCGCCGGACGCACAAGATAGGCAGAAGTCCCCCAGCATGCACTCCCTGGGCTTCAGAAGGACACCTTATAGCCTACTGGGTGCGTACACACACACAGGGCAGATGCATACTCAGGATGTGGTTCGGGGGTTGTGTGTGTGTGTGTGTGGGGGGGGGGGGGGCGCGATGTGACCTCCCACGGTGACTGTGCGCACGCATGGCCACACCCCATCCATTCCATCCATTTTTCCCGCCCTCCCTGGCCAACATTAACCCGCTTGCGTGCATATCTGCCAGAGCCCCCTTCCAATTATCTTGCATTCTTAGAATTTGTTCATGCGTGTGTTCGCCTGCGTGCGCGTGCGCGTGCGTGAGAGAGAGAGAGAGAGAGAGAGAGAGAGAGAGAGAGAGAGAGAGAGAGAGAGAGAGAGAGAGAGAGAGAGAGAGAGAGAGAGAGAGAGAGAGAGAGCTCGGGTATGCAGACTGACATGCAGCACTTAAGCATGCAGAGCTCCAAAATGTCCTTAGAAAAGGGAGAGCAACCAATAAAATGCCCCATTCGAGCCAGCACTCACCTTCTTGTACACAGATATCCGCGTCCGTATGCTCTCCACATCCAGAGACAGGCGGCGTTCAAGACACGGCACGCTCTCGTCATCCCCACTGCAGTCCTGGCCGCCATCGGGTACCCTCTTACGTTGAATCGCCTCCCAAACTGCCGACGCTGATTCTGCGGGCCGTCCCACAAGGGAAGCACACACTGCGACATCGCCTGGCCCCCCCGGGGATGACCATCGCCGGAGTACAGGTGCATCAGATGTACGCTTTGGCAGTACAGCTGGTGCACAAGTGCCGGGCGCAAGCCGGGCTGATGCCTGGGCAACAACAGCCGGAGTGCTTGCCCCTTGGGGGCCCTCTGCGAGTGTCTGCCTGCTGGTGCTGGCATCTGAAGCATGCATGGGCGGAGAAACGTGGTGTCCAGAGGCACTGTCCACATGCACGTCTCTGTGCGAGGTGGGCGGAGAGACAGAAGTGGAAGCAACAGCCCGGGGGGAGGGTGCAGACGCTGGTGCGCTGCTACCAGAGATCGATTCTCGGCTGTGCAGGGCATCTGTGGCGGAGTCCATTTTCCAGTTTTCCTCGTCTGTCTCCCCAGCCGGGACAGCCTGGGGCAGGTCATCCTGCTTCAGTACGGCAAGCTCCTCGTCCTCGGTGCGGGTGAAGAGCACCAAGCCCTTGGAGGACCTTCGTGTAAAAGACGAGGAGCCTTCCAGAGGTGCATCGCATGCAGAGCTTGGGGTGCATGGAGTTGCTGGCTCATCCAAATGGCCAGATCCTTTGCACATGTCGCATTCCACCTGTCCCAAATGCCAGCTCTGCTTCTCAGACTTCCCACTCCAGAGGACAAGCTCCCGGAGAAGGAAAAGGCCCCAAGGAGCCGCACACGGTCGCGCGCTCATTGGCGCCCCCCTCACAAGCCCCCCAACTTTGTAAACGTTTACAGACTACGTAAACCGACTGGAAACTCCACTGGACCGGAAGTTGGCCCCGCCGCAAATTATCATCTTTCCCCCCCCCCCCCCCCTCTTTTAACTTTATAAATATATAACCCAAAAAAAAAAAAAAAAAAAAAAAAAAAAAAAAAAAAAAACCCCGCAGATCTTTTCAATGGATTTCTTTACCCTTGTGCATCTATCACATCAGGCGGGCTTTTGCGCCTTGACAATGCACCTCCAGCCCTTATATGCCGAGCACGAAGTTCCGCAAATGCACAGGGCAACGTGCAGAAATACCCAACTTTCAACTTTCATTGCATCCACGCTACACGCGGCCAAAGCCATGTCAGTAACAGCAATCTTCTCGGCTGAATGATTTCATCTAAAACTTGCTTTGAGGCTTCAACTAACATTGCTGACTTAAGAAACGGCATGTCAAGGACCTTCTCCGTGACGGTGGCACATTGTGCTTGCAACTCCACACAAGGGGAATTCTTGGAACGGCAGGGAAGCTGACACTGACTGCATAACCCCAGTGACCCCCAGCATCTACTTGCACATCACGGTGTCCACTCAACTCCTCTTTTCACAGGATTCTGAGGTTCGCTGAGCCCGGTTCCATGCTAGCTGGACCACGAAATTCCTTCATGCCAAATCCTGCCACCTTCGTTTTCTGCTGTGAGGGATCTTGTTTTCTGCTGCGAGGGATCCTGTTTTCCTGTGAAGAACTTCAGGCAACAGGGATGGCTACAGCCAGGGCAAGGGTAAATGAAGGAGGCACTGAAGGATGTGAATTCACTGTGTTATTTTGCAACTGCTCAGCCAGTTCACCACATAGAGCAAATCCTGCTAGCCATATTCCCAATACCGTCACAGGGGGTGCTGCAAACAATTTCCTATGACTATGATGCAGGAACTGCCTGTCCTGCTGTACGCTATGAATGGGACTAAGTGCTTCATAAACTAGCTGACACCGAGGGTGGGGCTCTGCTGTAGAACAACCCTAGCCTGGAGCACTGCACTAGTACGAAAGTATGGAGAAAATGAAGCCTACAGCAGCCCCGGACCCTTCATAGGGTGAATGCTGAAGTTGAGATCAACAAATTGCTGTTTCAGTTTGCGCAGTGCCTTGCAAGAAATAAAACATGAATTTGGAAAGGAAAGCCGCATAGAAACCCACTCAGAAAATCCAATATGAGAGCTGCAATCTCACCTCGGATGCTGAGCGATCCCTCCATTCGGACACCTTCCCGTCGCCCCCGCACTTGCTGCAGACCCTGCCAAACGCCGAAGCCGGAGGCCCTTCGTACCTTGGTGGTGTGCCTGGTGGACTCGCAAGTCCAGCACTGGACGAATCTGACGCTTTCGGTGAAAAGAACCTCCCCTGCAGCAGGGCAACTCAAACGGTTGGGAGGCCGTGGAGAAAAAGTGAGGTCCCGGCAAAACAGTAACTGCCCCGCCTTCAAAACAAATTTGTCGCTGGGGGACAAACAAACAAATAAAAGCAAAAACCATGCAGAAAAACGCCCGGCAACAGAACTCCCTGCAAGTGGTTGCCGTTGATTGCAGCCCCAAGACGCTGCCAAGGAGAGCTAATAATGGCACATACAACACACCTGGCCGTTTCCCTTGGCTTTTTCGTTAAAAAAAGCAATGAAAGCCTCCGCTAGAGACATGCTCCCGGGGCGATTCATCTTTAGTAACTCTCCAGGTCGCTGCACTTCTGTTTCGGGAGAGGGGCTCCAACCTTATGTTTAGCCTACGGTGGGATCCCTATGGAGAAACTCATTTAAAATAACTCAAACAAACATTAGGAGGTCTCGGATTTGGCACTGCCTCGTAAAACATAGGCATCTCAGTGGAGTGTTCGAAGAGCAGCCGGGGTGCATTGACTCCACGCTGGCACATAATTACGCCAAGCGTCATTTTTGACCTAGTCGACGCCCACATGGGCGACACAGGGGCCCACATGGCCCATATGACTAGATTACCTAACGGAATTTTCAATAACCGATGCAATCTAATACCAGGATCGTGCATTACGTGGTACTAAAATGGCATCCCGCCGTGCATCACGTCGAACGGAATTGACCAAGATCGTACGTGACGACCGATGTCAAGTGCCGATTTCCGGATGGGTCGGGCCCGTTGCACCAGGCCACGGGGGGGTTGCCAGAATGCGATGATCCCGGATTTCAGAGATCACCGTAGGTTCAACTGGGGCCAGATCCGCAAAACCGGCGCCGTTTGATCTGACCTTCGGCAATACAGGAGATCAGTCCCCGCTTAGGGAAAAGGTAATCGTGTGCATTAACCGACACACCCGGACGGTATTGGAAGTAGTATCCCCGCTTGGCCAGGTATGGCGGAAACCGAGTCAGTCCACTACGGACGGTCCACATGATGGTGAGTCAACTGTATGTCGGGCGGGGGGCCGACTTGGCCCAAGCCGGGGGCAGGCAGGGACAGGAGATTTCCCTTCTCGTAGCAAAGGCTGTATTGCCGAGTTGGATTCAATTATGGGAGGCACCACCACCAGGAGTCCTACCACTCGTTACTTTGGGTTTGTGTCTGGCCTTGATTCTTAGGGTTTGTGGTTGGTTTCTCTCGGTGTCTCGCTGCTTCTGTGTTTGGGTTTCCATCTCATGAGCCCTTTGTGCTGGGTTGATGTAATTCCTTCCTTCCCTTCCTTCCTTCCTTTGGGCTGGGTTGATGTAATTCTTCTGCCTTCTTCTTCTACCTTGTTTCCAGCCTAAAAGAGCCACTCCTCTTACCTACGTTTTATCTGGTCCATCACAAAACTTCTGCAACTGATGCAAGACATCGTTTCCAAAGCTGGAAGAAAGGCCTGCATGCATGTGTGTGTCATGTGTGTACTTATGGCTCTATCCAGAAGCACCTTCAGGACGTCAGAGCTCAGTCATCACACAGGAAACAGCAGGAGAAAATTTTCCTGCACATCAATTTTGACAGCTCAAAAACACAGGCAGCCACAGGCATGGACCATTTGAGCCACATGGCTGTACAATCACTAGCGCAAAAGTTGTCGACGGTCAGTACAGTACCAAAAAATAAAACTCTGTCAAAAAAGAAAACTCTGTCAGTACTGCGTCAAGGCTGTACTGCCGGGATGTGTCCACGGTCTGATCACCATCACATGTACAGCAAAACCTTTCTCGCTTCTTTCTCGGAGCCCCGAGATCGCAGGCCCAGGGTCTGATCACAATCACCCGTACAGCCACAGCATCGGAGGTTTCTTTCTCGGAGCCTCGAGACAGCAGGCCCAGGGTCTGATCGCAATCCCCCACACAGCCAAAACATCGGAGGTTTCTTCCTCGGTGCCTCGAGATGGCAGGCCTCCATGTGGGTGATGGCAGCCGGGTCTGCCTTTTTCCTGGATGCTAGTGCTTGTGGTTGCTCCCCTCCAAGACGTACAAAACGTTCTGAGTGTCCCGCCCCCCCCCCCACCTTTCCTCCCTCCCTCCCTTCCCCCCCCCCACCCACCCACACGCGCGCACACCTGCACGCATTCACACGCATGCACCCACCTGCACGCCCACGCACGCGCGCACACACACACACACACACACACACACACACACACACACACACACACACACACACACACACACACACACACACACACACACGATTATGTGTACACACAATCATTTCCCTCCATCTCAATTACTGTCCCCCCCCCCCCCCCCCCGGGCTCCCCTCCAGCAATTCTCCATGCCCTTTCCTTTGTCGCTTCCTGATATCTCCCCTCCCCATGTGTGACCATTTTACGATGTCACCCTTCTTGCATAAAGACGTCATGGGGTACATGATCTACCTGACATTTGATCTGTAGAGCATGTAACTACACTCCAACACTCCAAACTTCACATAGCACAGCAGGGACTGATGACCAGCCTGTTTAGCTTACGCCAGATTGGTTGTTGTCGCCTCAAGAATTGTAATAGCAGGGCAAGGGGACATTTGCTTTCACCGCAGCAAGAGAGATCTGTCAGGTAATCGCAATGTGCAGTGCCCAGCATCCTATACCTATAAAATTTTTAATTGAGACAAACTCCTAATCTTTCCATGTCCCAGCTACCTTGGTCTTCACCACACAAAATAACGATAGTTTGCACGACATAAGATAGCCCCCGGCCCCTCATTGTTTAAGCTCAAACCTATAGCGCTAACCAGGAATCACCCACTTCATTCGAGGCAAAGTGGCTCGTGACAACTCGAAAATCGAGACACTTTACTGTAGAACCCTTACATGTTAAAGACACAATTGTGCTTTTTACGTCTAGAGATCTTAGTGTTGCCAATTTGACACAGCCCAACCAGCAGGATAAACCTTTCTTGCGAGAGTTGGCCGCCCGCAACTGTCCCGCACATGCCAGTACTCAATGCATGCAACAATCATATTCTCTCTCTCTCTCTCTCTCTCTCTCTCTCTCTCTCTCTCTCTCTCTCTCTCTCTCTCTCTCTCTCTCTCTCTCTTCTCCTCTCTCTCTCTCTCTCTCTCTCTCTCTCTCTCTCTCTCTCTCTCGCTCTCTCTCTCGCTCTCTCTCTCTTCTCTCTCTCTCTCTCTCTCTCTCTCTCTCTCTCTCTCTCTCTCTCTCTCTCTCTCTCTCTCTCTCTCTCTCTCTCTCTCTCTCTCTCTCTCTCTCTCTCTCTCTCTCTCTCTCTCTCTCCCTCCCTCCTCCCTCCCTCCTCCCTCCCTCCCTCCCCCCTCCCTCCCTCCCTCCCTCCCTCCCTCTCCCCCCCCCACACACACACACACACACACACACACACACACACACACACACACATACACACACACACACCAGACAGCACCCGCAACATCCACGCACACATATTCGGCCAACAGCCGTGCACAAACAATTGCAGCGCATGTAGGGTCTTACGTGAGGGCGTTCCTTTCTCGGGAACCATCACCTCATATCCCGACACATTTGATTGGGAACTCCCGCGGAGATCACACTGCAGCCCGAAATCTGCCACAATCGGGACTGTCCAGACTCAAATGGACGAAATCTGTGCTGGAAATCCACACAAATTCGCCCTCGCAAAATTATTCCAATCTGATGCACTAAAGATAAGGCTTCAAAACATAGCAGACCCAGAAGAAGCAAACGTGGGCCCCTGCTCAGCGCATGCATGAGCATTCCCCCTCTTCGTCGTCCACCTTGAAACTCTTCTCTCTTGTCTCTCTTCCCATGTTGTCCGTAGCATCTGTCACTCCCCTAATCCCTCGCTTTTCCCCCACTCCCCCCCCTCCCGCTGTCCCCGTCTCTCTCGGTCCCTCCACTCAGCCCTCCGTCTTGGCGCATGCGGCAGTACTATTTGACAACTTGTAATCTGCGCCCCCCTATCGGTCTCCCTCTACAACACCCAGCCTTCCATCCTGGAACGTATGGTGATACTGACAGGTTTGCCTCCCCCCCCCCTTTCCCAAAACCCCCTCAACACCCCCTTTATCTCCCTGCACATCACCCAGCCTGCTATCCCTGAGACGGCTGGCAGATTTGCGAGGTCATTTGTACCACCTGCCCCAAATCTGTACCTCCGCTACGACCAACCTTTCATCCTGGCGAAGGGGGGGAGTCCTGGCCAGTTGCTTCCAATCCCCGCCCCCTTCTCACGTCCCCTCCCTCAAACACTATCCAGTCTCTCGCAAGCTATCCCCCCCCCCTCTTCCATCCTTCTACAGTAGGCAGGGCACACAAACCGCTGTACGCAGCAACCCCACCACCAGGGCTGGCATTGCTGCTGGAGTGTACAGCACCCCAACCAGCACAACTGGCACTGCTGCTAAATTGTACAGCACCTTCACTACCATGGCTGGTACCGCTGCTCGAGAGTGTACAGCACCCCTACCACCAGGGCTGGCACTGCTGCTCGAGTGTACAGCACCTTCACTAACAAGGCTGGTGCAGTTACTCAAGCGTACTGCAGCTCCGCCACCAGGGCTGGCACTGCTGCTGGAGTTTACAGCACGCCCACCAGCACAATTGGCACTGCTGCTCAAATGTACAGCACCTTTACTATCGCGGCTGGTACTGCTGCTGGAGCGTGTACAGCACCTCCACTACCAGGGCTAGCACTGCTGCTCGAGTGTACACGGAGCCAGAGTCTACACGCCTGTCTGAAAACAAGCCCTTTGGTACCCCCTTGCTCTTTGCTGCACTGGGACTAGGGAGTCCCTAGTCCCCATAGGGACCTAGTAGAAACTGTCAGTTGACAACCGAGGAGGCTAAGTAGGCAATGATTCAATGCAAGGGTGGCGGGGGTGGCGGCGGCCCGTAAAAGACCAAGGGTACAACAATTTAAATCCCTTTCCTAGCACTGCTCCCGATGGAAGGCTCCCATCAAATACAACAGGCGGAGGCTGCACCTGTGACTCCTACAACTGAGGATTATCGGATGCATATGAATGAACAAATAACTGAACCGGTGCCAGTGGCCTGTCATGATTGGTTTGTTGTGCCTGAAACCTACATACTACAACTCCAATCGTTTGAATGAACAATAACAACAAGTCGGGGAAAAACGGAGGAGAAAAAAACAAATCAACCAAACAAAAAAACAAAAACTAGCAAATTCAAACGGGCAAGCACTCTCCTGGCTTGAACCCATGTCCATCCCTTCCTGGACCCCTTACTCCTGCAGCTGCAACCCCTACAAAAAGGGCACTTCTTTTACTGCCCTACAAGAGGGGTAGAGCTGCAGTGCCCAGCCGGTCGGCCAGTGCCAGATGAGACTTGACCAACTTAGAGAAGTACAGTATGAGGAGATCGTCCTGCGCTCCTTCTGTCAATAACGTCTCGAAATCGGCCGGGGAGATGTATGGTACCGCTGCCACCGAGTCGGCAATGTACCGCCCGATCACGGGGTCCGCAGGTGTCTTGCCCTCCTGCAAGCCCCACCCATACCGAAGCTCACGCCCGTGGTCCAATACAATGAAGGGCGACACGATCAGATGGGAAGTTCTTGAGTTAGTTCATCCGCACGTAGGTACCCCCGCCTAACCTTCTAAAAAATCGGACACACACACACACACACACACACACACACACACACACACACACACACACACACACACACACACACACACACATAGCCGGTCATGGAAATGTCAAACATTGCACGCCATGTACAACGAAGCTCACCATTCCCCAGACACAAAACTGTGCAGGGGTTGAGGCACAGGGAGCGAGACATACCACAACGCCATCCACATAGTCATACGTCTGCTCCAAGAGCGTCAAGAGGCGTCGGAAGGTGACCTCTAAGCTGTCCATCTCCTTGGGCAGCTTGTCCGTCTCCACTTTCTGCATAACATCCACTGCAGCCGGCCCGCAATCCCTTTGTCATCCACCTCTCAGTGGTGGTGGATCTGAATGTACCATCTTCACCACCACCTCCACCTCTACCTCCACCTCACTCCACCTCCACCACCACCTCCACCTCTACCTCCACCTCACTCCACCTCCACCTCCACCTCCACCTCTCCACCTCCACCTCCACCTCTCCACCTCTACCTCCACCTCACTCCACCTCCACCACCACCTCCACCTCTACCTCCACCTCACTCCACCTCCACCTCCACCTCCACCTCTCCACCTCCACCTCCACCTCTCCACCTCCACCTCCACCTCTCCACCGGCACCTCCACCTCCACCTTACCTCCACCTTTACCTCCATCTCCACCTCCACCTCCACCTCCAGTGGTGTTGCTGGGCACTTATATTGTCACCCCTTCAGCCATGGTGGCTGGTTCCGGATAATCTATTTTGCACCCTTTCCTTCCTTCCTTGTCCTCCTGAAACTACCGCGAATGCTGTGCATGCCACAAGAACAACACAGAGAAGCAATGCATGCCACTAAAGCAACACAGGGAAGCAATGCATGCCACTAAAACAACACGG
>KV908487.1:325017-330017 GCA_002005505.1 Botryococcus braunii | reverse complement strand
GATAAGTGGTGACCTCCTTTGGTTGAATGCGCAGCTAATCAGAGACTAGAGACTAGTCATGGGGAAGGGGTGAGAACTGGTGTGGCTGTGGTTGACAAGGTTGTGGTTCGAAAGAGGCTGGTCGGTGGGAAGGGGGAAGAAGTGGTGTTCGTTTTGTTGAGGAGGCAGCTTGAAAGAGACTGGTTGGTGGGGAGGAGGAAGGAAGTGGTGTGGGTTTGGTTAAGAGATTTTCATTCGAAAACCAAGGGTCGTCTGGAGCAGAGTGGAGAAAGAGAGGTTGGAAGTGGGGAATATAAAAAAGACAGACAGAAAAATGGAAGGAGTCCGGAAGATGTTAGACCTACGACCCCTGGTGCTTGGTGCAGGTGTTCAAAGCCATCGAGGCTCTCCCAGCAGAAGGGGCCGGGGAGGACGTGATCGTGCCGATCGAGAAACTGATCTCGGAAGCCTACCAGGAAGTGGACAAGGCAGTGTCCAAGGGAGTCCTGCATGACAACACGGGGGCGCGCCGCAAGTCTAGGCTGGCCGCAGCCAAACGCGCTGCGCTTGTCCGCCTGGGGCTGTACACGCCCGCACCCGCTGCTGCCTCCACCTGACGTGCCTGCTCGTCCACTCATCCTATCTTAATGACCTATCAGGTCAATTGTTTGCCCTTCTGACTCTTACTGGTGCCCACATCTTCCATTCACAGGAAAAGCAGTGCTTGGCCTAGGAGACGAGCGGATGTGGTTGAGAGGGGCGGGCGAGAGCAACTCCCGCCCGACTCTCTCAGGCTCTCTACCCCACCAGCGCATGATGTAGGGGACGCCAGAGTTTTGCCAGGCCCGAGGTCTTCCATCCACCGCGAGACGTCAGGCCTCACATGCCGGGCGGCGTTGTGTGGCTTTTTGCATCGATTGAAGACAACATGTCACACCCATCCCCCGCGAGGGTGGTGGTTCCCTTGGTGTGCTCCTGCGTCGAATTGCCGGCACACATTCATTCGTTCCGCGGACGACGGTGTCTCGATGGTGTGCTGCTGCTCCACTGGCTGCAGGAGTGGGCTTCAGTGCGCCGACTGCATTCGGTTGCGTGGTTTCCCCCTATGCACCCCATGTGCCTATTTGCCTGGGGTTCGGGGTTTCTGGGTGACCCCAAGTCCCTCAGCGCTCCCGCACGTGGATATGGCTGTCAGAGCGATTTTCGGCCTGCCTTAGGAGCGGTCTCTGCAAAAGAGAGAGGAAAAAGGGTGGGGGTTGGGGAGAGGGAGGGGGGAAGGGGGGGGGGATGTGGTCTTTTTTTGGCATTGGCTTCAGAGAGCAGCGATGATGGTAGGAGGGAGGTACTGGGAACTCCCGCGAGCTTACATTTCAGCCCGAAATCTGCCATGATCGGGACTGTCCCGACTCGAAAGGAAGAATTTGCGCTGAAAAATCCACACAAATTCGACCTCGCGGGAGTTCCCAGAGGTACTGAGTTTGTGAGGCCGCATCGAGGTCTGTCTCGTGCAAGCGCTGCTTAGGAGGGGAAGAGGAAAGCACATCTCCTTTGCCAGCAGGGCTGCTGTTAGCGGGGAGGGAGAGCATCGCTCACTTGGGCGGGCTGCTGCGGTCCAGAGCTGTACAATCTGGCTAACGATTGTACCTCCTGCGCAGTGTACGAGAGCGTTGCAAACCGGGGTTGTGGATTTGGGCTTGGACGCTCTCCACAGCGATCGTAAGCACTGCGGGGTAGGGTCTTGCCTCAGGGGGGAGCTCAGAGCTGCGGTGCTGGGCAGAAGTTCTTGATTTTCTGCGAGTTTTTGCCTCCTGCCCCTTCCTAAATAGTTCCGGGCTGGTGCTGTGACTGAGAGAACTTTACTGAGGCCCAATCTATGGTGGGTTCTCGGCAAAAATTGGCATAAATTTTCTCCATCCCGAGTCGGGATATTTCCACGACTCCCATGGGTCGTGGTGGCTGGAACCCTTACGACTCCCAACCAGGCCTAGGGTGGCATGTGATCCTCTAGGGTGGCATGTGATCCCAACCAGGCCTAGTGATCCCCTAGGGTGGCATGTGATCCTCTAGGGTGGCATGTGATCCTCTAGGGTGGCATGTGATCCCAACCAGGCCTAGTGATCCCGTAGGGTGGCATCTGATCCTCTAGGGTGGCATGTGATCCCAACCAGGCCTGGTGATCCCCTAGGGTGGCATGTGATCCCAACCAGGCCTGGTGATCCCCTAGGGTGGCATGTGATCCCCTGCCACAATGCCTGGTTCCAGGATGTATCAACTCCTTCCGTCCGTCCCTTCGTGGGCAAGTTTCAACTGAAAGGTGCCCTTCTTGGAGTTGCCACTGGGACGTGCCGCAGCGGAGATGTGTCTCGGGACTCCACTGGAGGTCCTTCAGACACCCTTGAGAAGGTCTGGTTGGAGTGTGCTTTCTTGGCAGCAGAGCTGGAGTTTGATTCCTTTGCAGCAGAGCTTGAGGAGAAAAATGGAATCATTCTATGGCAGCAGAGCTTCAGGGAAAACGTGGGGGTCATTTTGTTGGTATGCTTCACGCCCCTGGCGAATGCGGGGACGGGGCTGGGGGTATGGAGCGTGAATCTATGGCACATCGGGATTTTCAGAAGGCGAGCACACAGGAGTTTGCCATGGTCGCCATTCGAGTTTCTCAAATAACATTGCCGTTAGGACACGCTTGACTTTTTATTCTAAATGGCATTGGAGTGGCGTAGAAGTATTGGGTTTGGAACCCCCAAGTATTGGATTTGGAGTCACAAGGACTGGGCCTAAGCCTCCTCAGCTGGTCGTCCGTATTGTTCAGCTTAGTTGTCAAGGCAATGCCTTCAAGGGTTCAGTGCTGCCCTGTGTAGCAAGAAGCCCTGAGCACCGATCCGTCGAGACATTTCTTAGCTGATGGCCCATTTTACAATTTTGGAAAGAGCGGGAACTCCCGCGAGATCACATTTCTGCCCAACATCTGCCACGATCGGGAGTCTCCCGACTCAAAAGGAAGAAATTTGCGCGGAAAATCCACACAAATTCGACCTCGCGGGAGTTCCCAGTAAGAGGGTTTCGATGCTCCTGCCTGGCTGGCTTTCGAGGCCTTCGGACGGGTGCATGCCCTCAAGAGAGAGGGAGAGGGGAGGGGTACGTGTCTATGTGCGCGTGCGCAGTCCTTCGTCGCGGCACGGATAGATATTAAGCGGAATACATCGAGTGTTTGGATAGCTGTGAGTGGTGTGTCTGAAGCGTTCATTGAGGAAAATGTAACAAAGGTCCTGTCAAATTGGTAGCGCATTAAAGCAAGTTGGTGGGGCATTGAAGCAAGATGGTGGCGCATTGAAGCAACTCCAGGGCTCGCGTGTGGCTACCCGCAGTGCTCCACGTCTTGGGCCCTCTGGTCTTGCTCGTTCATGTTACGCTTGCACGCTCGCCTGGGAAGCAGCATCCTCAGCCGCATGTCCTTCGCTACCCAGAAGCATACCTCCTCTGGCAGGATAAAAGCACAAAAACATACACATAGAAACCCACACAAAACCCAAAAGGGGGGGGGGGAGGAAAAAGGGGGAAAACCCGTGGTGTACATGCATGCGAAAGGACTTTCATATGTGAGAATTCTTCTCTGTGAACGCCCTGTTGCATGCCGCCCGCCGCTCTTGCAGCAGCGCTGCTAGGAAAGAGTTTGCCGATTAAGGATAGCATTACTGCAGGTGGACCGAACTATGACGCAGCTATTTGCCCCCCGGTTACGTCATCCTGAACAGGCCAAGACTTGAAAGAGAAGAAAAGGCCTTGAATCATCACAGGCACTTCCTGTCGCCCTTTCAAATCGCATGTTGCACGCCTTGCTTCAGCCATGTAGAGCCATCCCTCGAGTGAGTCCGGGCTCGGAGCTCCAGGACCGCATCTCTTGGCCCCTTCCTAATTCTCGCTGGCTCTGTGCGGCCGAAACCCCTTCGATTCATGCTTTAAGCAGCATGCATGGGTTTCCTAAGGTCTGGACCGCAATGTCGCGGCTTGTTTACATCCTGCAACTCGATGCCAAAGCTAAAGTGTGTATGTGTGTGTGCGCGCGAGCGCGCGCGCGCGCGCACACACACACACACACACATGCACGCGGGCGCATGTGCACATATGCAGCACCGCTAGAGATTCTCAACGTATCCTTCTCCTTCTCATGAGAGATCCTCCTCCTCTTCTTCCTTATTCTGCTGCTGCTGCTTCCCCGTGTTCATCGTCTTTGAGACCGGGTTGTCCTAAGGAAAATTGGTGAAGGGTGGAAGGAGTAAGATAATGTTCTGCTTCTTTCCTTCTCTCATCTTCTGGGAAAAAGAGCTGACCAACGATAAAAGTCAAGGTCTTTTGACTTGCTGCCAAAAGGAGCAATGAACAACAGTGGCCTCCAATATCGTCTTCCAAACGAGATTCTCACTCCAGTTTTGGAAGAGAAGGAAATGGAATACATCTCGACATGTTAAAAAGTTTCTCACATGTATGGTTCTCAAAGAAAGCCAACGATTGGCGTTGGAAAGGGATCTCGGCTGAGGCGAGGGGGGGAAAAGTCGCGGATGCGGTACCACGACCGTACTAGAAATTGGGGGTGTTCAAAACCTTTTTG
The DNA here is from genome assembly GCA_002005505.1 of Botryococcus braunii. NCBI lineage: Eukaryota > Viridiplantae > Chlorophyta > Trebouxiophyceae > Botryococcus > Botryococcus braunii. Next base: position 325,432 of record KV908487.1, on the reverse strand, counting down.
ACGACAGCCGGTGACGAGCTTGTAAGCTGGGTATCTCACAGGATAACTATGTTTTCAGACTAACCATACTGGTCGAAAGTTTACTCTACCCTTTAGAGAACGTACTTCCTGAAGGGATTCGCCTTTAATCGAGAATTGTTATAGACAAAGCGTAGCTCGTTAATCTGTGAACTGCTCCTCTCATCAGAGAAGACGGAACCGATTCTTGATAGTGTGATTTCTTTGAGCTCCTCGAATGGCTTGGAGTCCGAAAACCTGCTCATTTATGCTAATTAGCAGGCTGTCTTGATAATTTATATCAGGGATGTTTCATATGTCACTATCAGCGATTTTTCATATTTCACTGGCTATCACCCTGATCAGATTGTGAATTTGACGGGTTTTCTCTCAAAAGGTCTCGACTTTGCTTCAAACA